>VDFB02082575.1:0-26989 GCA_007258455.2 Sequoia sempervirens
TTAAGCTTGCTTAGGTTATATTAGACATGGTTAATATATTGACATGTGGCATAATCCATTAGTTTCATTTGTTGCTTTCACTTACCCTTGGGTAGAGTCTCACACCCTCTTTTGGATTATTTCTTACCTCTCATAATAATTTATTTATATTTATATGAGTAGGTGCAACCAAATAATATGGCATTTACTAAGTAGATAAAAATCCCACCTATTTTGGGTAGTTGAGAGTTATTACTCTTAAAATTATTTTCCCTAATTTGGCTATATATATAAAATTTACCTCTCCCCTATGTTATATTAGTGCACATGAGTGCTAATTTATTTCATCTTTGGATTTCTAATCTTTCTTTCCTTAAGTCATTTTGATTTTAGGTGGCTTCACAACTAAATCTAACATGGTATTAGAGAATTTGTGAGTTGTGGGTTGACAATGTTTAGGAAATCTAAGAGCTAATAATTTCTTGAAAGAAAAGTGTGCTCTTTTCTTGCATCTTATGATGACCTAGAGAATAAAAATATTAAAATAAATTTATATTTTTGAGGGGATTCCTTGTGCAAGCTTGCCAATTACAGGTATATTGGAGCTTCCTAGATACATTCCAAGCTCACTATCAAATTAGACTACCCAACCTTTCTGAAGGCCATATTTTCAAAGGTTTGAACTATAATATTTTCTACAGATATCTAGTGTGCTACTAAAAATGGGGAATTTTGAGGCCAAACAAACCCTACCATTTAGTCCAAAAGGCCCCAAATTCCCTATTTTCATAGAAAACTTGTCAATTTTAGACAAAGTTGATTTTGGGGAAATTTTTTAAGTCAAGTCCTAGAACTCCAATTGTGAAACTTACAATATCGATTTCAAAAAATATTAATTAAAAATTTCAATGTTAAACTCATATTTTTTATATATTATAAAAGTTATTAAATAATAATAAAAAATGGTATTGAGGCTACCTAACTAGTTGGAGGGCTACCCATACCACAGTTTCTTTTCCCCCCTTTATAAGAGCCATTGGGATCAATCCCTACAGCCACCTATAATAGGTGTTGGCATTTAAACACAAGGAAAGGTGGGTGCAAGATCATGATGGGCCAAACAATGACAATAGGGGTAAAAAAAATGTGTTTTTACTAATTTAAAATCTAAAAAAGGATATTTGACTTTTTGTTTGGTTCGAGTAAAAACTGAGTTTTTCTTTGGTAAAAAATGGAGAAAAATGGATATATGTTATGTAGGTCACAATGTTGTATAGAACAAATATCCATTTTTAAGAAGCAATATATATTTTACAAATTATTTACGCTTTACCAAATGAATATCTATTTTGCAAAAGCTTAAAACGAAAAAAAAAACAATCTTCTCCTCTACCAAAATGACTTGTTATAGAGGAGAAGAGCACATCAAAACAAATACCTAAGGCAGAGAAATTGATATCCATTTTGGAGATTCAATTTTTTTAGGTTTAAAATCAACCATAGTCTAGAGGTAAGTTAGTTTTCTTTCATCATTTGTATTTTTTTAGTTTTATGTAAATTTATTCAAGGTTCTTAGTATGATTTAGGTTTTCATTTTTAAATTTTAGGATTTAGTTAAATTTGTTAATTATTAAGTTTAGAATTAAAAATAGGTATAAATGGAAAAGGAAGGTCAAGACCCAAACCACCCCCCCCCCCACCAAACCCTCCTTCAATTGAAAAAAAAAATGATAGAAATATTACTGATTTGAATAATATTATAGAAATGTATCATTGACACCTCAATTTCCCTCAACGATAGCTACCTTAGAGGGAATTGTTTCCCATGTTATGACCCTCACAAGCCAACACAATTCATTCTAGGGATGACAATAATCCAAGAGGCAAGAACACTCTATTGTGTTGTTATATGATCAAGTGAAATAATCAAACATAACCAAAGCCATGTTAGTAAAACATTTTTTCAATCTTAAACTTGGATCACATGTTGATGTACATAAGCCCAAATTTTCAATCAAATGGTGCACACATAAGGGTATGAAAAAAACTTTTTGGGATAATTGGTGGATGGTTTTTGATAAACCACCCAACAAAAATCTTCCTATATTTTATCTATAAACTAAATGCAAAGTTTGTTTTAAGTCTTTATGTCAACTATTTTTTAGAGAAATCCAAGGAGTAGGTAGAGGAACTATTTAAGATAGACTTGGGGCAATGAAACAAATGTAAGGTCCATTTATTTTTCCTCCTCTTATTCCTTCTCTGCCTCTAATAGCACACCTAGTCATTGTTGTAGACACAAAAAATCATAGCCTTCATTCCATAAACTCTTTGACTAGCCGTTTGATCATAGGAACTTGTTAAATTGCACAAATATATGATATTGATGCTCCCATTGGATCACGTGATATTGGTGGACCCACCTTGTCTATACATATTTGTCTCTCATCATTACACTATGTGCAACCATTTGTGTTTTGGTCCTCTTGGAGAGACCAGGAAGCCACCCCTAAATGCATCTGAGTATGATATACCTTGTATAACACCTTCATGAGATGAGCCAACAAGGTCTAGAACTGAAGTGGATGAAACAATTCCAAGAACACAAGCCGAACCATCAAGGGTTAAAGAAGAGGAGTAGGGTGAATCTTTCTTACAGGTAAAACTTAATTTATTTTATAGTATATTTTATTTGAAATTAATAGAACTAATATTTTATTACTAATGTATATAAGTGGGATAATAGTTGATGACAAAGGAGGAGCTTAAAAATTACATCATGGTACTCTTTCGACCATTGAATTTGGCCTAGACTTGATAGATTAGTTTTTTATACATGTCTAACATTTTATTGTATGCATTTCACTTTTTGAGTACTTATATATTAATTTATATTATGATTATATTTTACTTTTGTAGTCTACTCCAAATGTGAATGAGGTGGCACCTTTTCCAATATGTTATAGTAGAACACTTGATCATCCTAAGGGACCATCATTTAGAGAACGAATCCCACAACAACCATAAAGATAACTTATAGTTGGTTGTATTGATTTAGATGTTAATTTCAAATTTAATATGATTATATGTATATAAACAACCTTACATTCTTGTCTTTTTTATACATAAAATTATAGTTGGTTCATCCATTATGTGTCCTTCTCAGGCAATGGAAGAAGCCTCATAAGTGAATGTGTTTTTTTGTAGTAGATAAATTTTATGTTTAGTAATATAGATGTTTTAATTTACAATTGTAACCTATTTTTATTGTATGTATTTCCCTCTTTGTCAACAAATATATATTAATTTATATCAATGTTATTTTACTTATAGTTTATTCCAAAATTCAACAATGTAGCTCCTCTAACATTACACTTTGATTATTACAATGGATGACATGGTTGCCACCCAACCTTGTACTGCTCTAACAAAGAGCTTGAAAAACTATGCCTTCCAACTGTTTGATGGTGTTTGAATGTTTAAATAATTGAAAAAAAAATCACAAAAAAATTGTGATTATTTGTAGATTGGCGTGGTTGGATTTTTTCCCCTAATAAATTATGTTTTTTCAAAACTCATGGTCAATAATTTTTGACCAATTTTTTCATGATTAATCTTGAAAAATGTTTGAAACAAGTCATGAATGTAATTTTGAGTGATTTTCAATGATTTTTTGGGGTTAGACTACTCAAAGTTCATAGCAACTAAAAAAATCAGGTAGGGGGATTAAAAAGGTGAAACAACCGAGAGTCCTAGTGAATATAGGACTAAATTAACCTAGTTGCCAACTTTCCAACACACTACATATCCTGAGTTTGGGTTGTTGTGCTCTTCAAATGCTATTGGTTCTCCTAAATAAAGTCTCCTAATCCATACAAGACTTGTTGATCCTATCACCAACTCATAATAACCAAAGTATGGGAATTGGTGGACATTAGAATTTATTAGATGAATGAAGGGAAGATTCCTAGTGTAATTAGGATTGCTAAAAAGATTTCTGCCAACTTTTTGGAGGAGATACATTGTAAAAAATCATTGAAAAGCACTCAAAATTGCATTATTGACTTGTTTCAAACATTTTTCAAGATTAATCATGAAAAAAATGGTCAAACATTATTGACCATGAGTTTTTAAAAAACACAATTTACTAGGGGAAAAAAGCCAACCATGCCAATCTACAAATAATCACAATTTTTTTGTGATTTTTGTTTCAATTCTTTAAACATTCAAACACCATTAAACAGTTGGAAGGCATAGTTTTTCAGGCTCTTTGTTAGAGTGGTACAAGGTTGGGTGGAAGCCATGTCTTGCACGCTCGGCTCTTGCTATGCAACTTTCTCACTCTAGCTATTTTTTTGAATTTTTGTCCCTGCTTCAATTTGACTGCCTCATGGGTCAGTCAAGAGGGGGGCCCGGGAAGGCTCCCCATTCCAAGGTTGTTGTCTCTTTGTCTGGCACTGTGTCTGTTGTGGTAGCGGCTAGTGTTGTTGTTCCCCATGTGACTTCTCCTTCTCATACCTCTATCCTTTCCCTAGGGGGAAGGATTGGAGATATTTTTGGAAAGTTGCCTTTTTCCCCTTCTCTTGGGTTAGATTCTTTCTTCTTTGAAGAAGAAACAACATCCTATATGGAAAAATTGGTGGGTACTGGCTCACCAGCTTTGGGTAAAAGGTTTTTGGAGTTTTCTTCTTGTTTTGTGACTAGTTGGGAAGTCGACATCCCTAAATCTCTTATGTTGAAGGCTATGGATAGCCTTAAATTGGTGTTGGTTGGAAATTTTTTGTCTATCATCCCAACATTGAACAGGTTTGTCACTAGACTACCTCAACTTGGAATCTTAAAGGCAGTGTCTCCATTAATGCTATGCCAAGAGGTATCTTCCTTTTCTCTTTTGTGGTTTATGAAGATATATTGAAAGTGTTAATGAGTGGCCCCTGGGCCTTTGACGCCGGCTTTAAGAATTTCCTTTCCCTCTGCAAGTGGAAACCAAGGTTTGATCCTACTACTGCCTAGGGGCTACACCTCCAACTTGGGTTAACCTCCCTGGGTTACCCCTTGAATTTTGGGAGATGGATATCTTGAAAGGGATTGCAAATTCTTTTGGCAGCCTTTTGGTTATAGACAAGATCACCCAAGAGAAGTATAGACTTGTCTATGCTTGTATTTGTGTAAATGTGGCTATTAATATAGTCATGCCAACCTTTGTTCTCCTTAAGTATAAATTTGGAAATTGGACTAAACCCCTTGAATATGAAAATGCCCATCATTTATGCCAGCTTTGTAAGAAATTTGGTCACCTTATTGATTGGTGTGAGAAAAGGCCTATTAATGGAACCTTTGAAATTGAGCATTCTCTTTCTAAGCAGGTGCCTAAGCCCTCCCCTATGTCCCTATTGCTCACCCCCTGATATCTCTTATGCCCATGTGGATGTTGTCCTCCTTACAAAGGATGTCCCTACTTTGTGGCTTGGTTGCTGCCCCTGTGGAGCCTCTTGTTGTTTCTAGTGACTTGGCTAGTCTAAACCTCTTGAATGTTGGCCCTGTCGATAGTTTCCCAACCCCAATATTTTGGAAAGATAAGAATCCTACTATTGAGGTGGAAAAGAATATTAACAAAATGGATGAAGTTAAGGGGATCCCTCAGTTGGCAGCCAAGTTGCAGTCTAATGAGGGTGTGGTTTCTATTTCAAAAGGTGGAGTTGAATTGAAAGAGGGTGAATTAGTGTCTTCAAACTCCAATTTTTCCCTAGAGGATATGTCATTTCTATCTTAGAAGGAGGCAGGAAACTTGAGTGACTCCCTAGCCTTGTTGGGTTTCCTCCTCACCCCAATGACAAAGAAGATGAGGATGACTAGTTACAAGCACCTAATAAGTCAAAAAAGAAAAAGTAGCCAGATGTAGGAGGGGGAAATAAGGTAGGAAAACCATCCCAAAAGGATTCTAGGAACAAGGATATAGTGAGGGATGTGGTTGCAAGAAAACAAAAAACCTTGGACTCGATCGTGAGATCAAAGTCCAAAAAGAAGTAGCCCTAGTTGCTCCTCTCTAGGCCTATGGTGTTTTTGTCCCTGGTCTGTTTCTCCATGAAGTTTCTCTCTTGGAATAACAGGGGCGTTAATAACCCTTACAAACAATTTTCGGTTAGAACCTGTATCTTGGACAATAAAGTGAATTTTTTTCTCCTTCAAGAAACCAAAATGAAGAAGGAGACCTTTGATAAGGTAATTTTGAGTATCTGACTTGGAGTGAACTATTTTTTTACTGAGGCTGAAGGAGCCTGAAGGGGAATTGTTACTCTTTGGAATCCCTCAAAATTAAAAGGAACTTTGAGCTCTGCTGATAGGAATAGTCTGACGGTTTCTCTGGAAGATCTGGCTTCTCAGGAATTCTAGTAAGGATAGGTTGCTACTTTGGGAGGATCTGAATGATGCTATAAAAAATATAAAGGATGACCATTGGTTTTTGGGATGTGATTTCAATTCCCCCCTTCTTCCTTCAGAAAATTCTGGGGGGCTAGAAGATTATACTGATAATATGATGGAACTGATTGGTTTCCTAAATTTTGTTGGGCTTATTGATATTCCTTTTCAGGGCTCTAAATTTACTTGGTCTATTAGAAAGAATGGAAATCAATTGATTCAAGTTAAGTTGGATAGATTTATGATCTCTTCTAATTAGAACATTTCTCAATTTCTTTCCCTATCTGCTCTTCCTAGGTCTGGTTCTGATCATAATGCTCTAGTGCTTAAAAGAAATGCTAACCACAACAATGGTCCCCCTTCCCTTTTAGATTTGAAATAATATGGAGCCTTCACCCAAATTTTGTTTTTTTTATTAAAAAATTGGTGGGAGGAACCTATTTGTGGCACCCCTATGTTATGTCTGGTGGAGAAGTTGAGTAGGATCAAGCAAAGAGTGAAAGGGTGGAATAAAGTTACTTTTGGTAACATCTTTGAGATTAAGAAATCACTAGGAAATAACTTAAAGGAAGTTCAAGAAAAAGTGGAATCTATCCCTGTGTATGATGAGATATGCATAAAAGAATGTGACCTAATATCCCAATGGTTTAAGGTTAATAAAGAGGAGGAAATCTTTTGGAAGCAAAAATCTCATGTTCAACAGCTTACTGAAGGGGACTGCAACAATAAATTCTTCCACCAATCTACCTTGAAACACAAATTAGGAGCATGATCAAATCACTCAAGAAAGATGATGGTACCATGGTCTCAACCAAGAAATAAATTGTTGGGGAGGTTGTTAACTTCTTCTCCTCTTACCAAAATGTCCAAGGTAATGCTAATCAGGTAAATGATGACTTCCTTGAGGTGATCCCAAAAGTTATTTCTAAACAAGACTTAAATATTATGACTAATGTTGTTTCTATGGAAGAAGTTAAAAAGGTCGTGTTCTCTTTTAGGGCTTATAAAGCCCTTGGCCCTGACGAGTTTCCTCCTTTTTTTTAGAATTACTAGGATATTCTTAAATCTAACATTTTTAATGCTGCTAGGGATTTCTTTAGGTCAAGAAGACTCCTAAACCAACTAAATTTCACCTTTATTGCTCTTATCCTGAAGAATGGTGATGCTTCTTCTCTTAAAGATTTCAGACCTATTAACCTCTATAATACTATTTATAAAATCTTCTCTAAGATCCCGGTGTACAAACTTAAAGTTGTTTTAGGTAAAATGATTGCTCCCAACCAGAAAGGCTTTGTCCAAGGCATAAACATTCTTGATGTTGTTATCTCTACCCACGAAATCTTCCACTCTATGGAGATTAGTAAAAACCCTAGGATGGCCTTCAAAATTGATATCTCTAAGGCCTATGATAGAGTCTCTTGGTTGTTTCTCTTTGTTTTCCTTAGGAAATTTGAGTTTGAGGAAAGATTCCTAAAGCTGTTTTTTGCCTATCACTTCTCCTATGTGCTCAGTTTTGGTTAATGGTGTCCCCCAAGGTTATTTCTCTTGTGGCCGAGGCTTGGGGCAAGGTGACCCCCTCTCACCCTATCTTTTCATAATAGTCGTTGAGGTCTTAGGTAGGAATATCCAAAAGCTTGTGGACTCTAAATCCCTTAAAGGTGTTAAAGTTGCTTCGTCCCTCCTGCCTGACTCCCACCAACAAGTTGTTGATGAAACACTCTTGTTTGGTGAAGCCTTGATGGGAGAAGCCAACCTCTAGAAATCGGTTCTTAATGGCCATGCTTCTATTTATGGCCAGTATATTAACTATGAAAAAAACAAGATATACTTCTTTAATTTTGACCAAGTTGTGAAGGAAAGAGTGGTGAAGATGTTGGGATGTCAGGAAGTTGTTGTACCAGCAGAGTACCTGGGGTTACCCCTAATCTCAAGAAAGTTGGAAAATAACTATTGGAACCACCTAATAGAGAGAGTTCAAAAGAAGTTGGCTGGGTAGAAGGGGAAACTTATAAGTTTAGCAAGGAAGATCCAACTATTAAAAGCCTCCTTACAAAATATCTTGATTTATTACCTGTCTCTCTTCAAAATACTGGCCTTCTTAGGGGAAAAAATAGAGCATATTTAGAGAAGATTTATGTGGTCTGGAACTGAAGATAA
Organism: Sequoia sempervirens; assembly: GCA_007258455.2. Classification (NCBI taxonomy): domain Eukaryota; kingdom Viridiplantae; phylum Streptophyta; class Pinopsida; order Cupressales; family Cupressaceae; genus Sequoia; species Sequoia sempervirens. Next base: position 8,557 of record VDFB02082575.1, read on the forward strand.
AAACATACCATCTCTAGTAAGTTTGGAAAAATTGTGCACTCCAAAAAGTGCAGGAGGGTTGGGATAAGGAGAATCAAATTTCTTAACAAAGCCCTAATTGCTAAGGTGGGCTGGAATCTTTTGGAAGGGTCAAAGGACTGAGTAAAGATTTTCCAAGCTAAGTACTTGAGAACAAAAATTTTGGTTGCTTCCTCTTTGCGACTAACCTACCTAGTGGGTCTATTCTATGGAGCCATCTTATTAAAATTAAAAATGTGCTAAAATTAGGGGTTAGAAAGAGGATTGGTAATGGTAAAGACACTGACTTTTGGAAAGACCCCTGGACTAAGGCTTCCCCTCTCTCCTCAACTGATGGCTTTAATCCCCTTAAATAAAGCTTGACAAGGATATGTGGCAAAAAGGTGTCAGACTATGTCAATGGGGAGGTGGAGGAACCTAAATGGAAGGAGTTCAACTTGCTATTAAGAAGTGTTAACTTAATAGGCTAGAGACAGATTAACTAGGATTCAATCATGTTAAGGTTACACAATCTCATAAGGGAGGTAAAATGGTTTTCCATTGAAATGGAAGATGAATGGGTGTGGAAAGGGAGCTCTTTTGGATGTTTCTCTGTTAAACATGCTTATAATTAATTGGTGAAACCTCTCATTGACAATAGAGACTATCATTGGGATAAAGTGTGGATAAAAAACTTGGTGCCAAAAATCAATAGTTTCTAGTGGGCTGCTTCACATGGAAGACTTCTTACTATTGATAACCTAGTTAGGAGAGGGTTTTAGCTTGTTAACTGATGTACCCTTTGCAAGCAGGATGAAGAGTTTATTATGCATCTTTTCTTTCACTACCAGTTTTCTAGAGAAGTGTGGTCATTCTTCCTCCCTTTGTTGTTCACTGATTGGGAGTTTCCCCATACTATGAAGTCCTTTGTTGAAAGTTGGTCTAATTTCCCTTTATCCCATAAGGTAATTGTGGATCTTTGGAACCAAATTTCCCCCTTCATAACCTAGGGAATATGGAAGGAAAGAAATAATAGGATCTTTAAAGAAGTTGAGAAAAGTAGCTTTGAGGTCTGTATGAGCATAAAAGTGTAGGTTCAAGAAATTATGGATGTGGGAAGATACAACTTCTCGAAAGTATGGCCAAACTACAAAGAGATGAGAATTAAGAAATTCTAGGGTCTATGGAAAGATCTAACTAATCTTAATTGGACAAAGATTCTAGCTCGAAAGTCTAATGTGTGGGTTCCTCCTAAAAGAGAGTGGATTAAGTGTAATTTTGATGGGTGTTCTAAAGGAAACCTAGGTATGGCAGGGGTGGGAGGATTGCTCAGAAACCACTTAGGTCACTGCATTGTGAGTTATGGTGTTAATTTGGGTGTCTTCTCGAACAATAAGGCAAAGGCTATGGCTGTCTAGGGGGGCATAAAGAATTTAAGGGATTATGGTTATAAAAAGGTTATTTTGGAAGGAGATTCAAAGCTAGTTGTGGATATTTTGAATGGAGGTGCGACCATTCCCTGGGAATTAAAAGATATAATTGATAAATTTTTGTCACTTATGAGATTCTTTACTAAGTGTAGGGTGCAACACATGCATAAAGAAGGGAATATATCCATTGAATGTGCTGCCAATGAGGTGCTAAGGTGTAATGGGTGGACCCATTGGGTCAATAATCAAATTTCAATGTCATTAAAGGAAAAGGTCCTAAAAGAAAATTTTGAATATGTTTACAACTTGCAAAGATGGTGACCAAGAGAGGCAAAGGAATTTTGGGCCATCTTGTGATTTAAAGGGAATGAAGTATAATGATAAGGTAAATGGTATGGTGTTGTGCATGATCTCCTATAAAGGAAAAAGTAATAATTATCCCCTTCCCGAGATGGTTAAGGATCACATGGCCTTATTCAATTTGATGAAGGGTGTCAAATCCAAGTTTGTTGATACGCCTTAAGTCAATTCCTCCGCAATTGTGAAGATTTTCCTTATATGAAAAATAAAGTTCTATTTATTAGTTGTAAAACTAATAATGATTTGCAACCCTGGGAAATCTGTTATTCACTTTCTCTAAGAGAAATTTCTTGAAAATTACTTCATTTTGTGTTTCTTTCCAAACTAGTTGTATCTTCTGCAAGTTTGGTAGGAAGCTGAAGTGGAGTGAGGTAATGAAGAAAATTATGTCGAATCCAAAAATCTTGTAGAGTTCTAAGATGGGTGGGCTGAGGAAGCACACATAACCTCTGAACTTCCAGTTGCTTAATCAAAATGTGGACCTGTTGAGACTTTTTGAAAGAGATGGTATGGTCCCCTTTTTCAAGGCCATGAAGGGATACAATGAAAGTTTTACTACAAAGTTTACTAATTTGTGGAAGAAGGGGAATGTGGCAATCAGAGCAATCAAATTTGAGGTGATGACACAGTTTATTGCAGAGGCGACTGGTTTGCGAAATCGGGTAATCAAGGTGGAAAAAAAGAGTGGCGCTGACTACCAGTCTTTTGTGGAAAAATTTCTTCATGAAGGTGAGAATCTTACCAGATTCCAAAATGGCTATGCAAGGCTCGAGCTCCTGAATCCTTATGCCCTGGTGAGTATGTTTGTCATGTGGTATTTCATGCTTGAAGGAAGATATATGACAGTGCATGCATATCATTTTCCTTTGCTGAATCATATAAGGCATGGTGAAAGAATCAATTTTTCATTTTATTTACTTTCCTACTTGCAAATTAACATTGAGAATGGTGTGATCCCTCCCCTGCATCAAGGATTAATTATTTCCCTTTACAAGCATGCTTTAGTGTTGAACCCTCATGGAAACCCTTTAGAGACCAAACTGGATAATGAGAACCGTAATGCTAGTAATGAGAACCACAATGTTGGTGATAATGAGGAACCATTAGAGGAAGCAAACCCTACTGAGGAACCTGACCTTGGCATCCCTCCCATTGTTGTTGTTAGAATGTACTAACCCCTGTTAAAAGCCCTTCCCTTGCTGCCAAAGGCTCTAATCCCTCAACCCCTGTTGGTTTGATGAATCCTACCAAAATATCCTTTGATCTTGAGCTTTTTCAAGTGACTTTGGAGAAGCACAAGCATTCCCCTCTTCTCCTGGAACTTCCCAAATCCAAGAAGTTGAAAAAAGAGCCTAAAATTCAAAGTGAAGTCATTATTATAAGTGAAGAAAAGGAGGGTATGAAAACTAAGGACTTGAAGGATAGGAAGCAATATAAGGGTGGTGGTGGTTGTACATCTGCACACCTAGCCAAGGATGCATCCAAGGACAGGAAAGGGAAACAAAAAGTCACTATCCATGAGGAGGAAGAGTTGGAGGTAGAAGAATTTGAAGCCAAGGTTGATGAAGAAAGTGATGGGACAAAACTTGAAGATACTGCTTATGACATGTGGGAATAGGAAATTGAGGAGGAGGAGACTGAAATTGAAGATGTCAAAAAGAATGAAACCTTGACTGATCCTGATTCTGGGAATACTAGCAATGATACTATTGTTGAAGACTCTAGCATTAATTATTTGAAAAGAAGACTAACCTATATGCAGGTGCAAATGGACGATATGGAAAAAGCTCTGGTCACGTTGATGAAGGTAATGGACGACCTAATGCATAGAGAAATTGTCGGTGTTGTGTTTGGGAAAACTAAGATCACTAGGAAGTTGAAAAAGCTGGGAAATACATACGACCTAAAGGAATTGGATGAGACCGAGGGACCTGACTGGAGAGAATATATCTCTCTAATTGGTGATTATTGGGACTTTTTTGGAAAATCCAAGTAATGGCTTTTCATCTTTTTTCTATTTATGGTTGCCCTGCTCCTTTTGTTGTTTCATTTTAATATCCCATACCGCTATTTTAAAATAGCTTTGTTATGGTTTCAAACATGTTGGTATATGGAAGACCTGATAAATGGTCTTCGTAGTTTAAAGTACTCTAGTAGAAAGCTTTTGTTTTTTTTACATATAATGGTTCTATGGTTATTGTTCTATTATTTGGTCTTCATGCCACCCTGGACATGTTTTTTTTGTTTTGGACTAGTGGTGATGTTTTCCACCCTATTTTAGTTTTTGAGTTTTGGCTGTAACCATGGGATCAGGCCCCTTTCCCTACTAATCTAATAAAAAACATTACACTTTGCTAGGACTCCTGAACATACTAAGAGACCCTCATTTGTAGAATGTCTCTCAGAAAAAATAAAGATTTGAGGTAATCAAGAATTAAATTTTACTTTAATTGATAGTTTAGAGAAATTATAGTTCATTATAATGATTTAGATGTTAATTTAAATTTTCTAATTTATAATAGATAAGTTTCTATATAGTGGTCTAATTTATTTACTATTGAGATAATTAATCAAATTTGTGGCTTGATTTGTTATTGTGTAGTTAACTTTGCATCCATCAAGTGGAATGAAGTAGCTAGGTTTTGATGATCCACCATAAATTTAGGATTCACCTGTGACATAAGATCAATTAGACAATTAGGATTTGATACATAGCTATTGAAAATGTACATTATATATAGATCTTGAGATGACATGCCACATTTTGTAAAATATTTTGAGTTAGCATATATACTGAATTTGTATATATGTAGATAATTATTATACACTTTTATTTATAAAAATCAATGGACAATATAATTTTTTCCTTGTATACATGTTTTCCAATTTTAAATTTTTAAATTTTAATGTATAACCACTTTAAAATGGTTGAGTTATGAACAATAACATGCTATAGATTGATTTCTTGCAATCTTCTTTACCATGATGGTATTCATAGTTAGATATATGATTGTCTTATAATAATATGTGACCATTTCTCTATTAAAATACCTTAATTATTAAGAATTGATAAAAAGAAGCATGATGATAATCATAAGTATACATTTATCATTTCATTTCAACTATTGTTAAGTTATGACATGTTTGTGCGATATTTATTTATGCTAAGTTAGACCAACATGGTATGGTAATGTTAGGGCATTGAGAGATCAATTTTGAATCATAAATGTTATTACCAAAATACTATATCAAATGTTATCAAGAAATTGTTAGTTTGGTGTAGTGTTTGGGTATCAAGTGACCAACTCCACAAATTGTATGTGTCATGGTATAAAATTTATTACACCAACTTGAAGTTCTTTTGAAGGAATGTAAGGCTCTAAAATGTTGAAAAAAGCATCAAGTTGGTGGTGTCAGGGAATCCATTGAGAAATTTAGAATGAAACTAACTATGCCAACCCATCATCCACACCTACTAGAAGAGTTCTCATTCATCCACTCATGGCTTCTAAACCTTTTAGGATACATTAAATAGATGAATTCTCTTAAAAGACACATGATAGAAAATGTTCCATTTGGAAGTAGCTTGTGAATGAAGAAAATGTGGAGGAAATATCTATCTGTAAGTACCTACTTAAAGGACAAGCCAAGACCTAATCTTGTGGAAGATCAACATAGGATGATGGACCAATCTGATAATCAAGTAGTGGGTAATAGCACGACCAAATTCATAAAAGAGGACAATCATTTTTTCTTCTCTAGCATCTATTAGGCCAAGGTTGTTGTTTATTAAAGTTAATCACATGAAAATTAAACAAAACTGACAAAATATTGTTAATCTTAGACCTGATTTGGGTGCTTTGTTGCACTAGAAAACTCATAAGATTACCATTAATCCCAATTATATTATATAGTGAGGCAAAAAACTATTTGATATGATATATAACACTATTTTCCTTGGTATAGACTATTAGATGCACAACTAAGAGGGGAGGTGAATCATTTGTATACTTTAAAACATCAAAACCCCCATTAACATTTAGATCTGCATGAGCCCTTAAACCCTTAACCATTAAACCCTTATCATGCATTAGCATAATGCAAATATATGAAACACTAATGCAAACACATCTAAACACATAAGAAAACCATATTTACGTGGAAAACCCAAGAAGGGAAAAACCACAATGAGGATTAGCTCACTAATATATGAAACACCGAATATAATAAGGCTCACTACCCAGAAAGATAAATAAAGGATCACTATCGGTGGCTCACAGCCAAAGGACTCACTATCCAAAAGAAAGAAGAATAGAAGAAGGGGTGGCTCACTTCCTAGAAAGATAAAGAAAGGTTCACTATTGATGGCTCACTTCCAAAGGACTCACTATCTAGAAGAAAGAGGAATAGAAGAAGGGGTGGCTCACTACCAATTTAAATTTCTAATAATGCATCTCTTATATGTCAAAGGTACAGTTCCACTGAAACACAAACAACTCATCAAATAGACTGAAATATAGACACCTTCTGCTCACTGCATCTGGAAGTCATAGGAATTAAGGTTCATACTTAGATCATCACACTTGATCACATTCACATATTTCACATCATACACTCTGCTCTTAATCCACACAATAATTCTCCTTGCATTTATATCCTTCATGACCTAAAATAATCTCAATTATGTCGGCCTAAAGGAAATGTATACACCTCAATCATGCAACATCAAATAGGTCGGCACCAAACACTTCCACCAAGGAAAGAAGTGAAGGAATACCATGTCACTACTTAACTGAAACCCAAATCTATACTGACACACTTCTCAACACTTCCTCAAACAACAATTATCCTCTACAATTAGCACTAGCATACCAAGTCGACCAAACCTACACTAACACTAACAAGTGACTCCGAACACACCTCTCCAGGTCCATAAAAATATTGCAGACCACAAAAAAAAATCCAAAACATCTCAAAATATTCCACATAATAAAAATATTCACCACAAATACTGCAACCACCTAAAACTCAAGAACACCTTCATTCTATGCAACCAAACATACTAGCACATACATCTAACACACTAGACAACTTTGTGGAACAAATAAGAACCCGAAACTTCAAGGGAAGGAAGATACAAATGATATAAGCATGTTCCCAGATCTGTAACACTAGAACCTTCATTGCAGAGAAATGTGGAGCAATCTCATTTCTCCCAGACATCCTATTTCACCAAATAGACATACTTTCAAATATATCTTCCACTGTAGTACGATCTAGAACCTAAAAATTTAGATACAACACCTATAAATACCTCTAATCATCATATCCAAACCACATGAGCATATCTTCAATCATGAAGAAATGTGAACCAAAACACTAAACTCTCTTTTATTTATATTTTCTCAAAAGCTCTTGGAAAACAAGTGAACCAACATCATCAGAAACATTACTAACATCTTTACAACACATCTTCAACATTTGCAACATGCAACACTTTCCAACTACAATAATCTCCCCAAACATAAGTCAGGCCAACAACCTCTGCAACTATACTGAAGTAGGACATCAATGAAAACACCAACATGTGTTGACATCAATACCAACAATTCTAGACACATCATCAGTACCGGTAGCATTCCAACACTCTCTTTATACAAGGGGTTGACTTCAATGAAAACACCCAAGGAACTAAAAAACAACTCAAGCTTCCAACATCTCCAAACTTCCAACATAGACCATATAGAAGTTGACATCTATAGTAGGTTCAACTCAAAGGTAATTTATGTGTTTTTAATAATCCTTTGAATGTGTTGAAGGATATTCAATGCTATTACATATTTGGCTAAGTTTTTTGAGGCTAAATTTTAGTGAGGATTTAGATGTTATGTTTGATGTTGTAGAACCCCATCTTATCTATCTCATTTTTCTTGTCAAAAGAGAAGCCACAATCTTGACATACAAAATACACTCTCATAGAGTATAATATAATAAAGATCTTTTGTAAACACAATACAAATACATAGTAATGTCTAAAATGAGAGTTTTCAAGAGTTTAGGGCTATCATAATCCACATAACAGTCTATTGCAACATTTGGGACAGTCATAACAACCCACAAGATCATCAAATAACATGAATGTATGTTATAAAAATGAAATATTTTGGTTGCATATATGGTACACACAAAGATATAGCTATGGGTTGTCATTGTGTCTGTAAAAAAATGAGAAAAATAAGGTAAAATTAACTGTTGCAAAGCCATAAAGAGGGACATAAATAGGACAACCCTAGTGTGGCCATATAAAAATAATAATCTAGGTGTTTTTAGGGATTAAGTAACATAACCTACGTATCCTAATGTTTCCCAAGCATAATAGGATGGTAATAATGAATAACCAAAGATAAAAAATGAGAAAATGATAGTTGAAAGAAAAGTTGCTAAATTGAAAAATTGTAAAATTGTCAATAGCTTTGAAAAAATAATTATTCCAACATGTTTGGGTTGGTGGGTGAACAATAGTGGATTTGTTTGTTCATTCACCATATTACCCAATCATTTTGGGCTAAAATATTCTAGCAAAGTCTCTTATGAGACCTAAGTGCAAAAAACTACCAAACTATGATGGACTAGTTATCAAAATTTGTGTCACCTATGAATTTTCCTTCTAACACTATAAGTGGATATGGGGTCCCTCCACGTTAACCTCTCTCAATTCTGGTCAAATCTACATTGTTTGAGCATGCTAACAATGAATGCATTCTTACAAAAAGTGTTAGTTGAGAGAAATACAACTATGGAAAGAAGCTTATTTTTTATTTTATGCATCCTAGGGAAAAATTGATTGTGTCAACACATCTAAGTGGGTCGGTGAATACTATTAGAGGTCTTTTTTCATTCCCTCTATCACCCAAATGTTTTGGGCTATATACTATTTCGATAAAATCTCTTATGAGACCTAAGTACAAAAAACTTCCAAACTATGAAAGATTGGTTATGAGATTTTTTGGAACCTATGAATATTTTTTCTAAACCTATGAGTGGATATGGAGTCCCTCCATGTTAACCTCTCTCAGTTTTGGTCAACTCTACATCATTTGAGCATGCCAACAATGATTACATTCTTGCAAAAAGTGTCAATTGAGAGTAGTATAAACATGGAAAGAATCCTATTTTTGTTTCAGGCATCCTGGAGAAAAATTTATTGTACCAACACATATGAGTGGGTGGGTGAATGCCAATGAAAGAATTTGTTCATTCCCTTGATCACCTACTTATTTTGGGCTATTTATTTTGACAAAGTCTCTTATGAGACCTAAGTGCAAAAAACTGCCAAATTGTGATGGACTGGTTCTCAAAATTTGTGGCACCTAAGAATTTTTTTTCTAAACCTAAAAGTGTTTATGGGGTATCTCCACATTAATATCTCTTGGTTTTGGTAAAGTTTACATAGTTTAAGCATACCAATAATAAATGTATTCTTGCAAAAAAATGTTAGTTGAGAGTAGTGCAACTATGACAAGAAGCCTATTTTTTGTTTCACGAATCCTAGGGAAAAATGACTTGGAAAACATGTTTGGGTGGGTGGGTGAATTCTAGTGGGTACATCTGTTCATTCCCCATATCAACCAATTTTTTTAGGCTACATTATTCCAATAAAGTCTCTTATGAGACCTAAGTGTAAAAAACTATCAAACTATGATAGATTGGTTCTCAAAATTTGTGGCACCTAATAATGTTGTGTTTGAACCTACGAGTGGATATGGGGCCACTCCCATTAAAATATCTTGATTCTAGTAAACTCTACATTGTTTGAGCATGCCAAAAATGAATGTATTCTTACAAAAAGTATAAGATGAGACTAGTACAAATATGTAGAAAACCTATTTTTTGTTTTGTACATCCAAGGGAAAAATAATCGTACCAACACATTTTGGTGGGTGGGTGAATGTTAGTGGAGGTATTTTTTCATTCCCTAGATCACTTGATTGGTCCAAGCTACACTATTCCAACAAAGTATCTTATGAGACCTAAGTGCAAAAACCTACCAAACTATCAATAGATAGGTTCTCAAAATTTGTGGCACCTCGGAATGTGTTTTCTAAACTTTCAATTGGATATGGGGTCCCTCCACATTAACCTCTCTCAATTTTGGTCAACTCTACATCATTTGAACATGCCAACAATGAATGCATTCTTACAAAAAGTGTCAATTGAGGGTAGTGCAAAATGACAAGAAACCTATTTTGTGTACTGTGCATCTTGGGGAAAATCAAAAGTGCCAAATTTTTTGTGTTGGTGGGTGAATTCTAGTGGAGGAATCTTTTCATTCCCCATATCGCTCAATCAATCTAAGCTACACTATTTAAAAATTCTCTTATGAGACCTAAGTGCAAAAAAAATACCAAACTATGATAGAATGGTTCTCAAAATTCATGGCATCTAGGAATTTTTCATCTAAATCTACAAGTTGATACGGGGTCCCTCCATGTTAGCCTCTCTCATTTCTATTCAATTCTACATTGTTTGAGCATACCAACAATGAATGCATTCTTGCAAAAAGTGCCAGTCGAGAGTAGCGCTAATATAGAAAGAATCCTATTTTTTTTTCATGCATCTTGGGGAAAAATTGAATGTGCCATCAAATTTTGGTGGGTGGTTAATGCTAGTGGAGGCACATTTTCATTTCTTCAATCACTTGATCAGTCTAGGCTCACTATTTTGACAATATCTCTTATGAAACCTGATGCAGAGAAAGAGTTATTTCAAACACTACATGGACACTTAATTAAAAATAAAATATGATTTCCACAACTATCTACACAAGGTTCTTTGATCTTTCAATGGTGGCAACAAACAATACCCTGTTCGCTATTCAAAAAAAGACTTATTTCTCTAAATACAACCCTCAAAAGGAATCCAAATTCACCTTTCTTTTCCAACCTTAGGCTCTAAATTTCTTAAGCACACTCTAAAGGCTTCATTTTAACCATTCTTGGTGGTGATTAACTCCAAAACTAGATATTTCTACAAAACCCTTAAAAAGAGTAGAGTTTTACACAACCAAATGATAGTAAGAACACACTATCTACTATAAGTCACAAAAGAATGAATTATTGGGAAAAAATTCATAAGACTATATAAAATTTGTACCAAATCTCATAATTTTTCAACAACTGGAAAAAAAGATATGAATTTTTTTCTATTGTTGAAAACCCTAGTTTCTGAATAGAGCAACAAGCACTATTATGATCATAAATTGAGAAAAACTCAATGAAATCACTTTAAACAAATTGAATTTGAACCTGAAGACATGCCACTATCATCCCATGTAAGCATAGACCTGCAAATTGACTATACAAGTCCGTACCAAATTGTTCTTTGCTATTTTTTTTCAAAAAAATATCATAAAAATTGATTAAAAAAATGGTATATGATGAAAATATTGCTCCTCCACTTCTTGGAGCATATATTATCATTCATTCAACATCCAATAACTTAAAAAAATTGTTACACTTGAGCATATATCCATTTCCTTCAATAACCCTAATGTCCATGTCATTAAACTTGACATTTATTCTCTTTTTGTGCAACTTTTAACCCTATACCACACCTAGGATAGAAAACATTACAAAAGATTATATATATGGTTTTCTAAGACCATTTTTTTTGTCTTTTCTTGACATACAACTAGGACTCATAGAAAAAAATAGTCCTTAAAACATTAACTAGGTCTCTTGGACCTTCAAGAACAACATTCAGCTGATGCTCCTGCATCATACTCCCCAGGGAAAAGAAATTTGAGTTCCATCTCAAATGATGGTCTGGTTTTCTTTCTCTTCTTCCAATTGTGCAGCATGCTTATCTATTCTCTGACCTCCTCTTGATCCTCTCCATTCTTGGCTTGATCTGCTCCATGTTTCTTGGTCTTCATGCTTTTGTTTCGTGCTTGCTTTTTGGACCTCCTCCTGACAATCTTCTTCTCAACTGCAAGACTCCAAAATTCTATTTCTATTTCATATGCCTCATTATTTTTGTCCAATTATTCATCCTATTCATTCTCTCCTTTTTCTACACCTATACAAACATTACCATCAGCATGCATTAGATAAGAACCATGAGGTCGATTTTCCTCCTCACTAGCTCCTTGTGATTGTTTTCTTGTGTCTTCCTTTGTTGTCCTACTTGTATTCATACCTTCATTAGCAATATTTTCCTTCCAATCTTGTTATATATTAAAAAATTGTGCCCAAAAATAATCTTTAAGTATCTCACAATGTACCTCTATTGCAACTTGTTTCCTTTCTTTCTCATTTAGCAACTCTTTTCTATCCAAAATTTGTTCACATTCACCTTCCAAGACAACTATCATTTGATCTCTTCTTTTTTGAACAATCACCTTTATATGACACTTCATATTCTTTCTCATTGGCCAATTCCAAACATTTCCTTGGTATTATTCCTCAAGACACTATTGCATTACAAGCTTAATACCTCTTTTAAACTCTGTCATTTCTCTATCAAACTCTGCAACTTGGCTTATCTCGTTGTCTTCCATCTTGTCCTTCCTTTTGAGGCTTTATTTATTATCTTGATTTTGCATCTTATTTTCTTCATGATACCACACCTTAGGCTTCTTTTTTCCCTCTATCCTAGTCTTTTGGTACCCCAATACTTTCACACACAACCTTATACAAAATCTTGTTAACTTGGACAACTTTCACTACTAGATCTTTTTGGACTCTGATACCAAAAATGATGTAGAGAAAGATTTATTTAAAACACTATAGACACTTAATGGCAAATAAAATGTGATTTACACAACTGTATACACAAGGTTCTTTGATCTTTCAATGGTGGCAACGAACAATACCCTGTTTACTATTCAAAAAAAGACTTATTTTTCTAAACACAACCCTCAAAAGGAATCCAAATTCACATTTATTTTGCAACATTTGGATATAAACTTATTAATCCCACTCTAAAGGCTTAATTCTAACCATTCTTAGTGGTGATTAACTCCAAAACCATATATTTCCACAAAACCCTCAAAAAGAGTAAAGTTTTACACAACCAAATGATAGTAAGAACACATTGTTTGCCATAAGTCACACAAAAGAATGAATTATAACTCCCCCTTTTTGGAAAATTCTCATAATATTATACAAAAAAATTATACCAAATCTCATAATTTTTCAACAGCTAGAAAAAAAGATATGAATTTTTTCTATTGTTGAAAACCCTAGTTTCTAAATAGAGCAGTCGACACTATTTTGATCATAACTTGAGAAAAAATCAATGAAATCACATCAAAAAAAATGAATTTGAACCTTAATACATGAAAATATCATCCCACACAAACACATACCTGCAAATTGACTGTACAAATCCGTACCAAATTGTTCTTTGCTATTTTTTTAGAAACTTGTCATAAAAATTGATAAAAATAGGGTATATGATGAAAATATTGCTCCTCCACTTCTTGGAGTGTATATTATCATTCATTCAAAATCCAAGAACTTACAAAAATTATTTACACTCGAGCATAAATCCATTCCCTTCAATAACCCTAATGTTCATGTCATTAAACTTGACATTTATGCTCTTTTTGTGCAACTTTTAACCCTATACCACACGTAGGCTAGAAAACATTACACAAGATTATATAATGTTTTTCTAAGACCATTTTTTTTGTATATTTTCTTGACATAAAACTATTACTCATAGAAAAAATAGTCCTTAAAACATCAACTAGGTCTCTTGGACCTTCAAGAACAACATACAGGTGATGCTCCTGTATCAAAACCTAAGTGCAAAAAAATATCAAACTATGATGAACTAGTTATCAGAATTCGTGGAACCTAGGAATGTTTCATATAAACCTAAAAATGGATATGGGTTCCATCCACATTACCTCTCTCTATTGTGGTAAACTCTACACTGATTGAGCATTACCAATAATGGATGCATTCTTGCCAAAAGTGTCAGTTGAGCAGTGTAAATATGACAAGAAGCTTATTTTTTGTTTCATGTGTCCTATGGAAATTCTAATTGTTAAAACATGTCTAGATGGGTGGGTGAATTCTATTTTCATTCCCCAAATTACCTGATTGTTCTAATATGCACTATTCTAATAGTCTCTTATGAGACCTATCTACAAAAAACTATCAAACTATGACAAACTAGTTCTCAAAATTTGTGTCACCTACAAATGTTTTATCTGAACCCATAGGTGGATATAGGGTCCCTCTATAATGCCTTATATATATTCTAGTGAAATCAACAATATTTTACCATTCCAACAATGAATTTATTTTTGAAAAAAGAATCAATTGAGAGTAGTGTAAGCATGTATTTTTTGCATTTTGTTTGCCCTGGGGCCCAACCGACTATGTTACCAAAGGTCATGTTTGCATATGATCAATCTTAAATATTTCATGATAATCCTTTTTATAATTGTACTAATATTCCTACATGATATAAAATCATGTTATAGAAGGTGAAATGAGAATAGAAATACATGCTCACACTTACATATAATGATAAATAATCAAAATGAGTGATAAGAAGTGTTATATATAACTCTTTGTGTGTTTAAGAATTAGAATATTATTCCATATCATCAAAGTGTAATGGTGAGATAATTCACATAAGGTGAAATATCATGATTAACATGACCCATGTTCATATGTGATTTGTTAGTATAAGCATATTTTCATCATAATCATTTCATTCATCCATTAGATAAATTTAAGGTTCATTTTAGATTTTTTTCTAAGAAATATCTTTTCCTTATGGGATAATTTCTTATTGATGTGCTTCATGTTGAATATACTCAAAAATTGGTTATTAATTTACATAGTGTATTAGTGGGTGCTCCTTACAGAGTGAATAATTGTAATGACTTCTTCCAATGGTGTGTCCTCTCACCCTTCCATAATCCTCTTTCAATTCTTCCTCCTCTCATCCTATAAAAACCACTTTCATGGTCTCCACCACCCATATCCCTCCAAGTGTGACCCCCCTCTTCCATGTATACCTCTAGTTTCATCATCAAATTTCTATCAATATTTGACTTACTTCACATCCTTCTACATCTACTCGTACATGTGTAGCTAATAATGTTATCTCCTACACCTATGTTCCTCATATAATTCCTCCTCATCCTATGATCATCTTACCTTATAGTCTGGATCTTCCTAATATTGACATTTCATTACCTCTTATTCCTCACCCTCTATGTACATTGACTATCATATACCATGTGCATAGTGGGCTCTTACTAAATGGAGGTTTTTTAGAATTTTGTGGTTTTGTTAGACTATGTATTTGGTGGAAAAAGATTGGTATATATTTCTATATTTTGATTTGGTGGAGTAACCCAATGATTTCCCCCACCATTAACACCATTACCATGGACTAAATTATTATTAATGAAATATTGGATATTATGCTTGAGTTCCATATAAATTTAAGTGCAATGTATTGACTCTATGGAAATTACAAAAATATTTGTGTTGATACTCAAATATTGTATTCACCTATAGTTTATTTAGGTGCACTCTATATTATCAATACAAATAGAGTATACTAATAGAAATGATAGCAAGCATAGAACATGACATAGAAATCTATTTTTCAAATTAATATCCTTAAAATATCCTTTGAAATAAGAGAAGAAATTATCCTTGTCATTTGCAACTCATCAAATACCAAAAAATAGTTTTTTATGTGAAGGAAACTATTGGACACATAGGTAAACTAAAAGCAATATTTTGAAAGTTTGTTGAGATCAAATCTAGGGTTATAAATTTATGATACAAAGGTTATATTTATATTTGTGAGATAAATTATGAAAGATCATGGAAATGAACTAAATAAAAAAATAGACTATTCAATACTTACAAGGCATACATTTCATCTTCCCTTATATTTGTATATTGTTAGTGAATCAATTTATAGCATATTACATAATTTAAATAATTTATTAGGTGGTTATCCTTGGGAATGAATATTTTTCATAATATTAACACTCTCATGGGTTTTAATAATGGTGTACCCTCTCACCATCCATCTACCCTTCTTCCTCTTCTAATATTTACTCCTCTCATACTATGGTTATCACTCCCATGGTATCCACCACCCATGTTCTACCTCCTAGCATGAACTCTTCCTTTTTCATTCCTACATATAGTGTCACTACCACCTTTCTATTCACTATTATTCTTATTTCATCTCATAATTTCATATATAAACACACTCTTGTTACTACTAGAACTATCTTATATACATATGGTCTTCATACCATTCCTCCTTATCCTATAAAACATAACCTTATAGTGTAAATTCTCCTTCCACTACCATGCCATTACCTTTATATAACTTTTCCTCTTTACACATTCTCATTTTAATCCTATAGTATTCCTAGCATTACTATATTCCTATACCTTGGATATACTATTGAATAAATTTAATTGACTTGCACTATCCCAAAATTAGACCACTATTTTTTTAAGTAAAACTTGTAGAATAAAGCACACTCCATGATTTCTAATTAAAATTCACCCATATCTAAAAAATTAACTTATGTTCATTTTAGATTTAACTAATTTAGGTTCATTATAGTAATATTATTTGAATAAGACAATGGTAAAGTTTTCAATAGCCATATTTATCCTTCTACACCTCATCAAACCAAACCAATAGTGCAAACATGTCACCAATAGACATACATATAATATTCATGAACATCCATACCTATGAGTATCCAAATATAATAAACCTATTTATATATCATGTACATCGTCAACATACACATAGAACATCATATCCATCATCTATACAACTAATAATGATCATATCATATTATTTATGTCCACATACAAATGTGCATTCAAATACATCAATACACTCATGAGTAAATCGACTCTATAGAGAATACACATAGCCAAAAAGGTTCCCTAGGGTATTTTTCTCCTATAACTATCCTCTTAGCCTATCCCTCTTATGGCTATGCATCATTCTCATCTCTACCACCTTGATGTGATCCATGTCCCTATCCTTGTTGAGGTTGTTAGGATTAAGGTGCCATCTACCTTGCAAATCCTATGTCATATTGCATAGTTCCAACATCATCGAGAAGTGTCGCTAGGCACTTAGGGTGTATTGGGAAAATATTTTGTAATATTTAATCTTAGTATTGTTTATATTACATTCATAAGGGGTGATGGGTTCCACTAGTAGCGGTAAAGGTGACTTATAGAAATAAATATTTATTATTTCCCCACATGTGGATGCCTAGAATAGGATAATAAAATATAAGAAAAAAGAAAAATGAGTGACTAATAGTATTATCCAAGTGGGTGCTTGGAAAGAGGCAACAAATGTCTCTTGGTATTCCATCATTTATTGCATTTAATATTAATGTTTATCTTCCAAGTTTGAGCACCCAAGTTGGATGGAAAGTATTAGAGCTAAAATTAATATCCTTTCACATTTCAAGGTGGCATTCCAATGGTTAGGGACATTTGGAATGAAGGGTCATATTTGGGAGCCATGTTTGGGGCTTAAGATGTCTAAACAAAAGTCTATAAATTCAACTCTTTGAATGTAGAAACTATGAGCAATAGTTGAATGTAGAGTTTCTTTGCAAGAACAAAGACAGGTTGAGGCATAAAGAGTTTTTTCATAGGTGCACAAGTTTTTTCATGGTAGAGGCAAAGAGGAGAATGGAATTAGTTGTATTGTAATCTCATTTATTTGAAGATAATGCATACTTGGCCTCTCTTCTTGGTGGAGTATTTTCTGGAAAGGCTTTCTCCATGTAAATCATGTGTTATGTGATGCTCTTGTGTTGCTGATTTGTCCAAATTTTTGCTATCTTATGGTGTTATTATTTCTTTATTGTTGTTATAAGTTTACATAAGATAGTGTTTATAAGAATGTTATGTTGGCTAAATTTTGACATCATAAAGAATATGGATCTAATCATGGTAATTTCATATTAAGGCACCTTAATTTTCATATTTGAATATAAGTTTTAGATTTTCATGTTGTTGTAGTCCAAGCCTTGAATCTCATCCATTGAAGTCATATTTGGATAGAGATTGAATTTTCCAGTAATTTTTATTAGAGTGTTTATTTCTCATCATTTGGTATTGGAGCTTAAGATGAACTTGGTTATGAGTATTCCTTCTTTTTTATTTCTTAGTATGGTAAGATTGTAGAAATTTGTTAGAAGGAATTGAAGGTTCTTGGAAGACTTGAGGGGCTGCAATGAATGTGAAATGGTGAGAAAGGGGGGAATCCATCTTCAAAAGGGTATTTATGATGATGTTTCATAAAACCCTTAAGGATCCTTAATAGGTGCCTTTACCCATAAATTTCATTAGGAAAGAGATCACAGGGAGTAAAGATTGACTTTCAACCTCAAAGGTGAGCCAATTAGACCTAGATCTCAGTCCTTAAGACAATAGGACAGATCTGAAACCAAATTGAAATGATTTTAAATGCTCAAACTAAATGAATAATAAGACCTAATACTTAAATGCAAGTTTCAAAAAATATAGAAACTGTTACAAAAATTTGCAAGTAGATCTAAGAAAGGTCTAAACACATGTACTTGTCACCAAAAATTTGTTTTGAGG
>VDFB02082576.1:0-17701 GCA_007258455.2 Sequoia sempervirens
TCAAATATAGAAAATTAGTTATCAACTTATTATGCATGTAAAATGGATGTTTCTAGATAGTCAACATTGCAAATTCATAAATAAGATGTAACAAATCTCACCTCCAACTCATCAAGCAGCTTGTCTCTCTTGTCACGATCAGGCACCATCTTATCGATGCATGTGACAAGACCTGCCATGACCTCCTCATCAGCCTTAAATGTTTTAGAGAAGTAGAACTTTTGGTTCAAGAAGTAGGCAATGTATCGACTAGTGGAGTTGTTTGTCCATCTATGATCAATGATGTGCCAAATGATTTCATATTTTCTTTTGTTTCCGCCATAGTAATGTGAAATGGCCTCTTTGGCCCTATCCATGGCCTCATAAATGAAACCCATTGGCATGCCCTCTCCATCCACCATACGAAGAACACTAATCAAAGGTTTTGTCAACTAAAAATATGAAAACAAATTTTAAATTATTACAAAATTAACCCCTAAAAAAATAGCAAATAGATTAATTTTGTATAAAGTTTATTTTTGTGTTTGTTACTTACCCCGATCAACTCCTCTCCATTTTTGATGAATGTGTCATCAAAAACTATGCTTACAATCCTCTCTCCTTCAGGTTTTTTGGAAAATGGGGAGCATCAGACACAAACATTTGCTTGAGATGAGCAATGGCACCAAGAATGCTTTGGAATGTGAGGAAGTGGCTAGCAAATCGTGTCACTCCTGGTCGCACAAGGTCCTTGCCATTTGTGAATTTTCTCATCAAGGAAAGCACCCAAGTATGGTTGTAGATAAATTTGGTAACTTTTTTGGCATCTTCAACCACGCTTTCACCCATCCAATCTTTCCAATGTCCTCTAGCAACAAGTTCAAGCAATGTGCAGCCCAAGGAGACCATGAAATTGTGGGATGCCTCTCCATAAGTAGTCTACCTGCAGCTACATATGCAACTGCGTTGTCTATGATAATTTGGACAACATTATCAAGACCAACCTCCTAGATCACCCCATCTAATAAATTGCAGAAAGTCTCAGCATTTTTGATTTCATTGGAGGCATCTATTGACTTTAGGAACACCAATCCACCATTAGAGGCCACTAAAAAGTTTAAGAGAGTCCTATCCTGTCCATCTGTCCACCCATCAAATAAGATGCTGCAGCCTTTTCTTCGCCAATTTTTTTTTTTCTCATTACGGCTTCCTCTAGCAATGGCCCACTCAAATCTTTAGCTGTTGGGGTCTTAAACCCCTTAACTGCAACTGTAAGGGCATTCACCAAACCTTCCCAATATGGGCTGTTCGCCACATTGAAAGGTAAATTATTGTAGTACCAAAAGTTCGCTGCTGCCATCCTAGCTTCATGATGTTCTTCTTTATTCCAACCAATACCTTCAAGTGAAGGTTGTGCTCCTGGAACATTGCGTGGAATAAAGTAATTTGGTCTTGATGAAGGACCCCGGCTAGCACTAGCAGTAGAGAAAGAACCCTCAGGACTCTCACCAAAAGATGAATGTGGCTGACGAATGCTTGGACTTGGGGCACCATGGGGCCTCGATGGTGTAGAAGTGGATACATTTCCACTCATCACTGCTGCTAGTGCATCCTTTGTTTTTTGTCTTTCATCTTTTTTTAACTCATACACAGCAAGAAGGGCCTTCATCTCTCTAACCATCTCAGGAGTCAAGTTAGGGCATATGTCCACATTTTTTCCAGGTATTTTGGCAATGTGGTATTTTAATCTATTGATTCCTCTTGTCATCCATTTATTGCATTTGGTACATGCGACCTCACCCTTTTTATTTCCTGGTATCCCATACTTCCATGTAGGGTCTTTTCTAGATTGCCTTGAGTTTGAAGTTGACAGTGCTGTTTCAAAAATGAAGAAAAAATCAGCAAGGTTTTTGTAAAAAATCATTAGGGTTTGGTAAAAAATCAGCGAATAAATGATAATCAATCATTTTGCAAAAAAATAGAATTCAAAACCCAGTTAAAAATACTAGGAAATAGGCTAGAAGGGAAATAGAAAAAAAATTGGCAGCATTTCCCCTTGTTTCTCATGTATTTTTTGATTTTCAATCGAAGAAAAAAAGAAAGAAAGAGAAGTTAAATGACTTACTTGGCTCTAATTTGATCTCCTACGCTCATCTTCTCGCTTCTTCCAACCTTACTTCGAGTTGCAAACTTGTTTTGGACAAAATGGAGGAGTAAAATGAAAAAAGAGAGATGTTTTAAAACCTCATTCTACACCTATAGTCGCTGGTGCGAGTCCAAGCACGGGACTCGGGAGTCCGAGCCCAAGACTTGTGTGAGTCGCTTGGACGGACTTAGAAGTCTGAGCCTGGGACTCTCCTAGACTCGACGCGTGAGTCCGTGTCAAGTCGACTCAACAAGGCTTGGGACTTGCAAGTCCCTCGAGTCTGTGGTGAGTCCAGTCGAGTTTTCAAACTATGGTGTCGATTATTTATTTGGTAGCACACAATGAGACCCCTAAGACAATAAATATTTGATCTTACAAGGTAGACAATAATCACTCACAAGCATGTGCAAGCACAAAATGAGACAATATCCACCACCACCATCAGTTGAAACCCACATATGGGGTATTTGTTAGAAAATATCGCTAGCAATTGCACTTTGTCTACAATGGGTACATTGATGATGATTGCATTCAATAATCATTTTTCTTAAAGCATTTTTTAAGCATATGGTGGAGCAGTGTTAGAAAATGATGTTATTTGTGCAACCTAGGTCTTGATGGACAGGTGGTAGCTTTGGATTGATTTTTTTTTTTTTAAATTAGTTAGCTATTTAGAAGTAATGCTAGCCACATACAAATGTAGTACAAAATTATTAGTACTTGGGAAATTTGAACATGAAACCTTCAATTTTTAATGCTCAAGAAAATTAATTACACCTAAAATACAAATAAAAAATTATATAAAAATGAAAAGGTACTTTTGCTCACAAAAGAGAGACTTCGAAGAAAAAGCTATCTAGGAGGAAAAAGTGGACTATATCAACGATGCTAATCTGCTCCCAAGTTTTTGCGGCAAGTGGTGAAAATTTTCAATTTCCACTCTCCCTTTTAGAATTTGGTAAGTGATTTTCACTAAACAAAATATTTAATTTGGAAGACTAGTTGAAAATCAAAACCTAACCTTAAATACATATAAGGTAGAAGACCAATACCATATAAAATTATAAATGACCCTCAAACTAAATAATAGGTCAAGATCTTTTTCTATTGTGAGGCAATATTCTTACTGTACTCCAATCAAGAACTGATTTTTTGTAAATATTCTTTGTGTTAGCCCATGCAAAGAAATTCATTTGGTATCAACATCCTTAAGAAGTTTATTTCCTCTTACTTTGTCCTTAGAAAATTGTTCAACTTCCAAAAAGAATTTGAGACTTCAATGTTCAAAAGTATGAATGCAACTCATAGATGATTCAAGTAACTTTTAATATGATAGAAAACTTAAAATTTTGAATACTAGATTCATTTTTTGGTCCATGTTGTGAATGACAATCATATATCTTGAATAAAAAGTTTGTATCTTTACACAACAACTATTCTTATGACCTTGCATTACTAAAGCTCCATCTACACCTATCCACCAACTTTTTAATAATTATGTAGTGATCCGTACCTTTAATTTCTTAACCATTTCAAATAAATATTGAGATGTCGCATTCTTTTCATTTTATGTACATTAAAGACAACAAATAAAACCAAAAATATAGGGGAAAGCAAAGATATTATTCAATAAAATATTTTTCCTCCATATAAAGACTAATCGTAATAACCCATCAAGGCCACCAATAATCTCCATTCCTTTGAGCTTTTTACCATATTAAAGATTTTTTATATAAGATGCTAACATCCTTTGGTTTTCTTTGTTATCAAAAAAATATATGAATGAAATTAATAAGACATCTATAAAAGGTAAAAATATGCAACCAAAATATTACAATAGTTGTTCCGTGTGGTTCACTGTGTCACTATATATTTTAACAAATAGTCTATAAGAACAATCCATAAAAAATATGCTCCTAAAAAATGGTATGTACACTCCAACATGTTGGATTGTCAATGGCATTTAAAGTCTTGCAATAGTGGATGGTCAAGCAAGAGTTCCCATAGGCCACTATATTAAAACATAGTTTATCATAATAATGAAAAATGCAACTTAAAATACATTATACAAGCTACATCCTTTAACAGTTAAGAGCTGACCAATATATGATCCAACAATAGGATAACCTTACAAAAGTTTACTAATGAATTGTAAAACAAAGAATGCAAATGAAGAGATGACTTACAAAAATAAATGCATATGAAAATGGGTGTAACCATAAATTCAATAATCTCCATAAAGAGTAACAACAACAAACATACCACAAATTGAAAAAAATAATTGTTAATAATAAACAATCTACACATAATATCTATTTAACATTAAAAATGTAAAGAATAAAACCATTGAGATGCTAATATACACATCAACATAACTATGTACACACATTTCAATGGTAAAACTTATATATGCTTTAAATAGATTTCCATTCTTTAACCACAAAGCAGCAAAAATTACTTCCACAAGTAATTTATTAATTACATACCAAATAGTTGAAAAATAAAGTGCTTGGAACTTTCACTCCTAAATATATTCTTCTCTACTTGTAGGGGTCCCACAACAATCCAATTGATAAAATCTTCAAACATATGCACAAAATTAGGGGAGAGGGCCCAATAGTCGTGCGGGGTTCAATAGTCGTGCACCCAATCATAAATATAATACCCAATAGTCGTTTATATAATGTTTAATAGTTGTGATTTGACTACCCATAATTAAACAAAATGTATGCTTTTGATCTAAAAAGCAACCAATCATGTGATACCACATCAGCGCTTAACTACTCATGATGTAATGCACGAGAATTGGTCTCACTATTTTTTGGGGCCTTTTTGGACACCTTGACAAAAACGCATGCTGATGTGGCATCATATTTGATGATGTGGCCCTGAAACCTTAGTTATAAGCAGAGAACTTGCCAAGTAAGCTGCTGTAAAAAATTGGGAGTGATTTGAAAATTTGAGGTAGGATAATTAGAAGCGCAAAGTTAGGGTGCACGACTACTGGGCCCTCTCCCCTATAGGATGTTGGTTTCACCGCTAGGGAAATAGAAGTATTAAATTCACAATAATAAAAACATAGCGAGGGGAGAAAGGGAAAGTGTATAAATTAATAAAAAATGTACTTACATTGGGATGCAAGGGTGTAAATTCATACCAAGTTCTACTAGTATATACTTTTAGCTCTCTAGAATTAACTTGCTACTAATAAATGATGTATCTTTTGCATTTAAAACGTGACGATCTAAAATATGTTCAATGGGGATCAATTATATGGTTAGTTAATGAATATTGAACATTTCAAGTCATTGATATTTTAGTGTAATTATTCAAAATCTACTCTAAATCATAAGAGAATGCCTATCAAATTTATAAATATGCATAAAGTTCAATTAAATAGAGTTAGCACAAAATATTAGATGGCTTTGTTTTGAAATCATGGTCTGAAGATATCATCTTTGAAGACAATAATCATAAATTATGGATGGTAAAACACAATGAATCGATCAAAGATTTCAAAGAATATATGTAACTCTTACAAAATAGACTAAACATGAATAATTAATGTTAATCCATAAATGAATCTTCACTTTGAGATTGTCTACTTAATGATACAACTCTGGAAGCCAACAATCAAAAAACACAAAAATACATATAAATCTTAAAGAACTTTAGCCCACATTAAATAGTAGACAATAGTATATTTGAAGCCTAGAATGTGTTGTTAACCTTTTATACTTGATTACTGGAATCAAATGTTACAATGTAAGATTTTCTTTGTAATAAAGGTGTAGTGACTTAATGGTCTATTAGTGTTGTCATTGTTAACATTTTGAAGAATCTTGGACAAGCCATTGCATTTATGTATGATAGTTACATCTCCTAAACTCTATATAATGAATGAATGAACGGAGGAATTTTAATGATGTCCACAAGATCAAGTGGTCTAAGGGACCAAGGAGCATAACATTAACACATTTTCAGGTTTCTTTCGATGTTGTCTCTCCTATTGTGCATCCTCACCAAGAAACTCGATGTTTTGTGGAGTCTTGTCTTCTCAAAAACCCCATTCAAACCGCCCTCCTCCAAAATGTTTTTGAAATGAACAAGAATATGAGACTATTTGTTATATTAGAGTATATAATATTATTATTATTTTTCCCTCAATGCAGTATCAAAGTAGAAGGTCTTGAATTGGAGCTTAAGTGATTATTAGGTTTTGAAAGATGAAGCCGCCCTATCTGGTGCAAGATGTCAATAGAAGTGTCACATGAAAGGAAGTCGCGTTGCAATCTAGAGAAGGTTGCAAGTTACTATTACACAGTTGAGGGCATGAAAAAAAATCATTTTCAGGAGTATCAATCACTAATTTTTTTTTGAGAAAACTAGTCGCTAGGGAACGTGATATTATCATTTGAAGGGCACACAATATCCTTTAATGGCATTTTTAAAATTGGTTGTGTCATGCAAAGGAATGCTTCTGGTTGTGATTTATTGTAGCTTCTGGTTACGATCTTATATCACTTTAATGGTGCACAAGATGGTAGACTCGGTACTAAATATTTTTAGGATTATCCTGAAAGGCTTGTCATCAATCAATTTCAAGCAATGGTCTAACAAGCAGTAAAGTTTGTCATCAATCACCATCGGTTTGTCTATTTTGGATTTAATTCTTTCGTAGTCGTTCATCTTTTTTGTTTAACATCTTGATATTGATTAACGTTATTGTTTTTGGATTTGATTGTGTGAGATTTTTAATATCATTTGTTTCTAGATTTGTTTGTGTGAGACTGATGCTAAAAATCTCACACACTCAAAATTCAAAAACAACACTAATCTCATAGATTGTAGAAATATGATAACATTAACCTTGAAGTTGACTATTACTAATCTTGAAGATAAACTAGTAAAAACTTTATGTTGAGTGAACATGCCATTATTTTTGCACTCTTTCAAACAAACAAATTAATTGATATATTTCTGGTTAGTATGAATAATTTATCTATTCACTATACTTAAGTGTTCTTAGGTTGGTGAGGTTAGACAACATCTTGTCTAATCGAATGTACAACCTTTTAGACCTCTAGAGATTACCAAGTTATTTGGTCAACCTCATGCACATATCTTTTTGAGATTGGAAGTCTTTCCATCTCACCTCAAAGGTCACTCAAGACTTGACACACAAGGTTGATGACTTGGTCATAGAAGTTGTTGGTTTGCACACTCCAAGTGTTCCTAAGGTTGACACCTATAGGATACTTGTCTACTCTTTTGTGCCACTTCATGGAGCACTTGTCAATTCACCTTGCAGGTGGATTGCCTCATCCTTGCCTATATATGCAAGGCTTTGTACTCATTATCATTTAGGTCATCTAAATACAATACTTGACATTGTGTTCGTTGTGCTTGTTTCTCATCTCCTAGATTCTTCTATTTCTTCTATTCTTTCTGCTTTAAAATATTTTTCAAGCTCAGGACTTGACAATGTTCTATCACTAGATATTGGCATACATTCAACTACACAACTAGCACTTGCACCAAGGGGTGCAAGGGTTATGCCGATAGAAAAATATGAGCTTTTCACATTGTACCTTTGTCACTATTGTTTTCTGAATACCTTCAGAAAGAAGCTTGGTCAGATATGTTTTTTGACATGTGGAGTTTCTGCCACATTGTAGCTACATGGCAAGCACATAGTTTTAAGTATTACAGCTTTCTTGTACTCGACAGGTGGGAAAACACAATTAAAAGGGGGCGAAGTAATGCATGGAAAAGGACTCCTTAACCAGAGTGTTGTAGCCATCATTTTTGCGGTCCTCAATTGCCATGGCCTGCAACAGAGTGAGGGAGGGACCATAGGGCTCCAATGCCTAAGACCCGAACACCTTCGCCATGCTCGATGCCACAGGGACCATCTGCGGCCAGGTCTCCTTCCCATCAGTCATCCCCCAATACCTTTTAAAAAAAACAAAAATCATTGAAAAAAGAAGTAGAAATCATGACTGAACTGCCTGCCTTGTAAAAAAAATCTGATTAGATTTTCTTACTTTGTTGTGCATGTTGCTTTTCCTGTGTTGTTTTCGATGGCTGTAGAAGTCGTATGGGGGATGGGGGATTGTCTATGCAAGTCAGTGTTTTGCAATCCACTTATAGATAAGGTAGGCGGTGATGAGAGGCTAGTGCAACCGACTGAATGGCTACAACTAAGAGCATTTATTGAATTTACTACAAATACATGCACGAAAGTAGGAGTAGTGAACTTGAACCAAAAATTTTATGCTGCAATTGTCAAACAACCTGGGAAAATGGTTTTTGGGGAGCATGAGACAAGTATCGGTCAAATGTTCTAACAATATATAGTCTGTCGGCTAATAAAGATACTCTCGACTACAAAGATATTTTCTTGTTGGATAATTAATGATAGACAATAGAAATTATTAATCTAGAAATTATGGCATTTTTAAATTGTACATGTTGGTAATTGGGATTAATATATTGCATATCTTATTTATTTTCTTTTACAAGATATCTATTGTGATTTCTAATTTATCCTATATTTCGTAAAGATAAAGTGAAAATGATAATTTTTCTCATGTAACTGGTGAATTAATGGTATTTAAATCAGCTATCATATCCCATTTCCCAATTTCTAAGTATATATACAAGAAAAAAGTTCAAAAATATTCAAGTAGCCTAAAAAATGTAACAATATATTATTCCAAAATTTATAATTAATGAAAATCTTGACAAATCTCTATAATGATATTAATCATGATTGTGATAAATCATCTATGAATGATAAACCTAAAGTTTCATACTTAGTGAAGAAACTCACAAAAAATTCAAGAATAGTGAACATTTTGAGAATAAATACATAACAACATTAGTGTAGGTCATATAACTACGTAATGTGGGTAATGTGGGATAACCAGTACAATCAACTTTAACTTCAATTGTTTCAATTTATTTTCTATTTAAAATTGTCTAAAACAATTCATTTTTAAGACAACAAAAGATCCATTATTTAAAAAAAACCATAAAAATGAAAAAAATGACATCGATAATATTATTAAACAACAATTCTGACACAGCCAAATAAACCTACCAAATATAATTTTCTATACTCTTGTAAGAAAAACTAAATATATATCCATTAATGACAGCATATACAACACACCTCAATACAAAGACTAATACTAATCCATTAGGGGCACCAATAATCCCTATTCCCTTGAGATTCTTTTACCATAGTAAAGACTACTTAAGGGAGAGGAGCCTATAGTGGGCCATCCTAACTTCCCACTTCTCAAAGTCTAATGTGAAAACTTCAAATCACTTCCAAATTTGTACAATAGCGTATTTGACAAGTCCCCTACTTATAAAAAATGGTTTCAAGGCCGCATCATCAAATATGATGCCACATCAACATGCTTTTTGTCAAGGTATCCAAAAAGGCCCCAAAAAAAGGTGAGATTGATTGTGGGTCACTAAGTCATGTATTATTGGTGTGCTGATGTGGCATCACATGATTTGTCAGTTTGTGTATTTTATGGATAAAAGTGTTTTGCAATTGGATATTAAGTGTAAGTTTATTGGGTATTAAGCCTACCCACTATGGGGCCCACTCAATCCTACTTCTATACCCACCATTGAACCCTTACCCACTATGAACCCCTTTCCTTTATATAAGACACCAACATCCTTTACATTTCTTTGTCAAAAACGTAATATGAACAAAATTAATAACACATTTGTAAGAGACAATAACATACAGCCACCAAAATATTATAATGGCTGTTGCTTTTCGTTAAACATGCCATTATATATTTCAACGAATAGCCTGTAAGAACATCCTATAAAAATTATGCTCATGGAAAAATGGTACGCATTCAAACATATTCATATTCAATTATAATTGGGATTTAAAGTGCTGTAAACAGGGGATGGTTAAACAACAGTTTCCATGGGCCACTATATTAAAATATAATCTATATAATCATAAAAAATTGAAGGAAAAACACGTCATACAAAATATATCATTTAGCAGTTAAGAGTTGACCTCTATGAGCTAACAACAATATAACATTACAAAATTTTGTTTATGAATTGCAAAGCAAAGAATACAAATGTGGAAACAATTTACAAAAGTAAATGCATAAAAATGGATGTAATTGTAAATTCAATTATAACGTGCCACAAATTAAAAGAAATAAATGTTAATAATAAAAAATCTACACACAAAGTGATTATTTAACATTAAAATTGTGAAGAACGACCATTGGGATGCCTACATACATATCAAAGAGCTATGTCCATGAGTAAAACTTGTATTGGCCTTAAATCCTTTCCATTCTTCAATCACAAAGCAACAAACAATATTTCCACCATACCAAATAACTGAAAAGAATGTATCCAAAACTTCCTCTCCTAAATAAACTCTTCTCTGCTTGCAGGGGTCCAGCAATAATCCATTCGGTAAAATCTTCATATACGGACAAATGTTTCACTATTAGGGAGACAGAGGTATATAATTTGCAATTAAAAAGCATGGCCAGTGGGGTAAGGATAAGTATAGAATTAAAAAGATTGTACTTGCTTGACATTGAAATGCCAAGGTGTAATTCACGCCTAGCTCTATGGTATACGCTCCCAGCTCTGTGGAAGTAATTTGCAACCTACATGTACCCAGCCACTAGCCAATGAACGTATATTTTGCATTTAAATCGTGACAGTCTAGAACGTTCAGCAGGGATCACTATCATGGTTGGTCAATGTATATCAAGTGTTTCAAGCCAATATTTTACTTCAATTATACAGGGACTCACTCTTTCTTGGCTTCAGGCGTCAACAATTCATTTCTAACAATTCATTGTCAATAATTTATCGTCAACAATTTATCACTGTGACATATTCACCACCAGCAATTTATTGCCCTGGTATATTCATTGCGTATATCTTTTTTATGCGTTCAACAAAATCTCTATACTTTTATTTTTTGGGTGCTCTTGGCCACTTAAATATTGAAAAATGTATACGTGGTGAATATACTATGACGATGAAATGCTGGTGGTGAATTATATATGCGATGAATATATCACGATGATGAATTGCTGGCAGTGAATTGTTGGGAGTGAATTGTTGGGAGTGAATTACTGACGGTGAATTTTCCTAGAGCTCTCTTTCACATAAGAGAATGCCTATCAACATAATAAACATACCTAAAGCTTAATAGAGTAGAGTTAGAATAGAATCTTATATGGCAGCTCTTAGGTAGAGATTCGCTTTGAAATTGCCACCTAAAAATACAACCCTTGATGACATCCATCACAGTTCATAGATGAAAAACACAAAGAATTAATCAAAGATACAGAAAAATATATGTGACCTCTTATAAAATAGATTGAACATTGAATAATTAATGTTAATCAATAGGTGGAGTTTCACTTTGAGATGTCTACTCAATGATACAACTCTTGAAGCCAACAATCAAAAAATACATGTAAATCTTAATGAAGAATTTTAGTCCACATTGAATAACAGACGACAGCATATAGGTGGAGCCTAGTTTACGTTGTTTAACTTCCATGCTTGAATGATTACTAGAATCAAATTCTCCATCTTTTATACACTCCACTGCCTATCACATCCATATATATATGAAGAGTTAGTATTACATGGCACCGTGTATTTACCAATGTATTTGGTTGGCACTATTTCTTGATGATTACATAAAATTAGCATATTAATACAATAGTTTACTAATCTTCACGTTATATGCTTGAATAGAGTATTTAACAACCAATATTCACTAGATCATCCACCAAAGTTTAGTGATTCATCCGCCAAAAAACAGTTAACTTACCCAAAAGCCTAGGTTTCAAAATCTTGTTAAAAGATAGCAATATTACAGTGCACAAGATGGTAGACTCAGCGCCAAGATATCTTTACGCTTATGCAGAAAGTGCTCGCAAATAAAATTCAAGCAATGGCCTAACAAACAGTAAAGCTTGGTATCAGTACTTTCCAAGTCTGTCATTATTTTTGCCTAACACCTTGAAGTTAGCTATTACTGATCTTGAAAATAAACTATTAAAAACTTGTATATTTAGTGAACATGTCGTCAATTCCACACGCTATCAATATATATTTCTTTGTACTATGAATTATTTTTCAAACTCAAGATGTGACCTGTTCAATCACTGGATATTGACATACATACAACCA
Organism: Sequoia sempervirens; assembly: GCA_007258455.2. NCBI lineage: Eukaryota > Viridiplantae > Streptophyta > Pinopsida > Cupressales > Cupressaceae > Sequoia > Sequoia sempervirens. The sequence goes on from VDFB02082576.1 coordinate 12,350, forward strand.
TGCAATAGAGATAATGCTGACTACAAAGATATGCCCATGTTAGATAATTAATGATATACAGTAGAATTTATTAATCAGGAACTTATGGCATTTCTAGATGGTACATGTTGGTAATCGAGTATAACATATTGCATACTTCATTTATTTTCTTTTACCCAAATACCTACCACAATCTTTCATTTATCTTTCATTCTGAGAGTCACAACCGTTGGAATCCCTGACTCTTTAAAAACAATCCTAAACACCACAAGAGTTTGGAATGAAGTTGCCCATCTGTTAGACTTCAAGCTTCTGCGATCAATGAATTGTTGCAGAGAAGAAAACGTCACATTTCAAGCCACACTTTGCCAATATCATTGAGTCTTCTAGTGTATTGGATTGCTTATTTGATTTAATAGTGGAACATGTATAATGAAATGCGTGAGCTTAGAGTGTCTTATGAGCAACCACTAAAGTATATGCATTATAGTGTCAAGTCAACCAATTGTGTCAAATTACGTCAGAATATTTGAGTCAGAAATTTCAATGAGCAAAATTTCTTCCACCAGATCTCACTTCTAATGAATGTAATATTTAACAACAATAATGTTGTTAAATTTCTTCCACCAGATCTCACTTCGAAAATTAGCAGAAATAATGTTTGATGAAGGATCTTTTTAATGTCAAGTACACAAGAAGCAGTTTGGGTGAACAAAATTGCATCAACCAGCAGACTTTCTCATGCAAGCTTATAGAAATGTAAAGTGCTAAAAAAAAAGTCAATTTTGTAATCAAAGGATAGCATGACAAAGTGCCTGTCTCCATTGCTCCTGATGCACCCAAAAAAATCAGTTCCTCAACTCCCACTCCTCTAATGTCACCCAATGCAAGGTCTCAATATGAGTTGGTGTATAATAGAGATCGTGAAATTAAAAAATAGCAGGATCCACTTTGAACTTTCGAATAATTTAAAATACCCAGTTGCAATGCCAAAGTTTTAGATAATTTAATGTCACATAATACAACAATATTCATTGAAACCTGGGAACTGACAAGGGGCCAACCCCTACCCTTACTGTCTTTATGGGAACAAGATCAGTACAAGCATTCAAAGGACCCTAAATGCAGCCTATGATGATAGCTTGATGTGGCCCATTTTATCTTTGTCTGTGTTTTGTATGTTTGCTACTGTTTGGCACTGTTGGAATATTAATTTCTCCCGTACATCAGCACTAAATGAATCTTCTAGTGTCTTCTACCAGTCAAATATGTTCTGAAGATTTCTAGCACCTAACCGATAAGCTACAGGTGAAAATATTAATTGCAGATTGCTATTTGCGTATATTCTAGAGTTTTCTCTGAAACTTCTCAAGACCTCTATAAAAGAGGCATTTGTAATCAGTTTTGAATTCAATTAATACATGTGTGTTTTTTATCATGGTTTCAGAGTCCTTCAAATCTTGGGCTGTGGGTGTCATGTGTAAGCTATGTAAGCTGTGAATCGATGGTGGATCTGTGTGAAGAAGCTGCTGATTTATTAATTGCAGAGCATACAAGGTTTTAGCAACCGATGGTGAAGGAAAGCTGCAGCTGTTAAAGGGAGCACCAACCATACAAAGGCAGATCAGTTCCAAGAGAAAAAACCAGTCACTGCCACATGAATTCGCAGTTTGTACAAAGGAGCCGCCTTCAACTCAACGAAGATCGATAGCTGTTGCAAGCCACGCATGGAAGAAGACATCGCTGCCAGTCAAAGGAGTCAGTAGGTTTGAAGAATTGGCAGGAAGTGGAGATCGCCATAGTCAGTCATCAGAGAGAATTTGAAGTTCCTAAGACGTCACAAGATCTGCTATAATCAGGTATGAATGTTTCTTGTTTTCGGAAATCTAGCCGTCAAATCTGTGCAAACGGGGTTAAACTTGAGGAAATGTGAGCCATACAACGCTGGATGTACATGTAGTACAAGAAAATGGCGGGCTTGAGCTTAGCAAGAAAATGGTGGTTCTAAGGTGTAGTGTTTTTTGAAATGTGTTTTGTAAGGTTGAAAAAAATGGCAGATTTTTGAGCTTGAAGTGTGAGGAGTGGTGATTTTGAGCATGCGTTGGGGAGAGTTGTGAGTCTGATATTTTTGAAGTAGGAAGCAGCTGCTTTTTAAGGGTTTCCAGGGTAGAGCCAAGTAATCTTTATATGTTGTGTGTTTAAATTGCAAATCACAATCAGAGTTAAGGAAGAGGGTAGAGAAGTTACTAAGTTTACCTCCTAGTTGTTGTAAGGGTGTGTTAAAAAGAGTTAAAGAATTTATGGCATATTGCAGTGTTTAAATATGTGCAGATTTGAAGGTATAGCTCAAGTTTTACTATTGTTTTTATTTTGAAGGTTTGAGCAGTGATTAGAAGATTGTAATCAAAATATAGACTTTAAAATTATTTAAAGTGGTGAAAGTATGTGTGCAATTGGTGGATAGCAGAATCAAGATAAAAGTAAGGTAAGTCAAATTATTTGAATCAATGGTTAAAGTTGGAAACAAAGTGTTAAAAAAATGAAAATTTAATTCATAAGAATGATTTTTTAAAGAAAGAAATGATGAACTTTCAAAAGACTTGTGGCAAGTTGAGGAGAAGAATAAAGTGTTAGAAGAAAAGATAATGTTGTTTGAAGAACTTTTAAAAGATTCATGGCAAGTTGAGAAGAAGAACAAAGAATAGAATTGTTTGATGAGGTTAAGAAAAAGAATGAATAGCTAGAAGAAAAATTAAAAATGTTTGATAAGGTTAAGAAAAAGAATGAAGAGTTTGAAGATAAATTGAAAATGTATGAAGGATTAGAAGGAAAGTTAAAGTTGCTAGAAAAGGAAAATGAATGTCTAAAGTTAAAACCACCAATTTGTGATGCTTCGTGTAATACTAAAGACTTGTGTAATAAATCATATGATTTGTGTAAAATAGTTAAATATATTTTTGATAAAGAATGTAAAGATGAAGGTAAAAGTGTGTTTGAATCTACAAATCTTGTAAGATGTGATGAGAAAAGTTGTAATGAAAACAATGTTGGATTAAAAATAATGAAGAAAATGGGTTATAAAGGTAAAGGATTGGGCAAGAATGAGCAAGGAATTAAAAAACTATTGAGTCAGTTATGAGGCCAAAATTTCAAAATTTGAAGGTCTCAGATATATTACAGGTAAAGGAAATGACACAAATATAAACAAATTTGTTCAAGAAAAACAATATGTGCACTGTGCACATTGCCATAGGAAAAGTCATACAAAGGAAAAATGTTGGAATTTACATCCTTGCAATATATGTGGATTAAGGAATCATTGTGAGAAAATGTGTTTGAACAAAGATTGGAAGAATGAATCATTGGTAGGATACATAAAAATGGATTGTGGATGGGTCTATGGACCAAGTTGGAAGAATATCATAGGTATGATCAAAAGATTGTTCAAGTATAGGAATTCATGTGTCATCAAAGATAGAAAACAAGAAAACTTTGATCATTGTGTTGTAACACATTATGCAAACAATGAGTGTACTTTTGGATTGAATTTTTAAAGATTTAAAAATCAATAGTTTGAACATTTGAGAAAAGAGAGATAACTTGATTTGGGAGATTATAGTTTTCAAAAAGGGTGCATCTAAGATTTAGATGATCTTAAAATCAAATGGAAGTGAAGCTGCATGAAGACCCCAAGTTTGATTGAGAACATGATGAAACAAAAATTCTTGTGCTGATGTATGGGAGAAATTAATATTCCAACACTCCCCCTTAATTTCGACCACACATACTTTTATCATTTTCAATTTTGTCATTCAAGTCTGCAAACTTAGTCACTCATTTTCTTGCATAATCTAAAAGGATGAGTCCCAACTTACTTCCAAAAAGGAAGAAATCGGATTCCAGATTAGAAGATTAGTGAGAAAGCAAGGAATTTGCAAACAAAGAATTTTCAAAATCAAAATTTGAATGTTTGATGGCCATCATCGAAATAGTGATTGTAAATGGGTACCTAACAAGGCTTTAGGTTGGTACCCATCCTTTTAGAAAATGCAAGAAAATGAGTGACTAAGTCTACATACTTGAAATACAAAATTGAAAATGATAAAAATATGTGGTCGAAATTAAAGGGGAGTGTTGAAATATTAACTTCTCCCGTACATCAGCACAAGAATTTTAGTTTCATCATATTCTCAATCAAACTTGGGATCTTCATGCACCTTCACTTCCTTTTGATTTTTCAGATAACTTGAATCTTAGACACCTTTTTTGAAAACTATAATCTCCCAAATCAAGTTATCTCACTTTTCTCAAATGTTCAAACTAGTGATTAAAAATTCAAACCAAAAGTACACTCACTGTTTGCATAATGTGTTACAACACAATGATTAAACTTTCCTTGTTTTCTATCTTTGATGACACATGAATTCTTATACTTGAACAATCTTTTGATCATGCCTGTGATCTTCTTCCAACTTGGTCCATAGACCCATCCACAATCCATTTTCATGTATCCTACCATTGATTCATTCTTCCAATCTTTGTTCAAACACATTTTCTCACAATGATTCTTTAATCCACATATACTGCAAGGATGTAAATTCCAACATTTTTCCTTTGTCTGACCTTTCCTATGGCAATGTGAACAGTGCACATATTGATTTTCTTGAACAAATTTGTTTGTATTTGTGTCATTTCCTTTACCTGTAATTTATCCAAGACCTTCAAATTTTGGCCACATAACTGACTCAATCGGTTTTTTGATTCCTTGCTCATTCTTGCCCAATCCTTTACCTTTATAACCCATTTTCTTCATTATTTTTAATCCAACATTGTTTTCATTACAACTTTTCTCATCACATCTTACAAGATTTGTAGATTCAAACACACTTTTATCTTCATCTTTACATTCTTTATCAAAAATATCTTTAGCTATTTTACACAAATCATTTGATTCATTACACAAGTCTTCAGTATTACACGAATCATCACAAACTGGTGGTTTTAACTTTAGACATTCATTTTCCTTTTCTAGCAACTTTAACTTTCCTTCTAATCCTTCATACATTTTCAATTTATCTTCAAACTCTTCATTATTTTTCTTAACCTTATCAAACATTTTCAATTTTTCTTCTAACTCTTCATTTTTTTTCTTAACCTCATCAAACAATTCTAGTTCTTTGTTCTTCTTCTCAACTTGCCATAAATCTTTTAAAAGTTCTTCAAACAACATTATCTTTTCTTCTAACACTTTATTCTTCTCCTCAACTTGCCACAAGTCTTTTGAAAGTTCATTATTTTCTTTCTTTAAAAAATCATTCTAAAAATTAGATTTTCATTTTTTCTTTTTAACACTCTTTCTTCCTAACTTTTACC
>VDFB02082577.1:0-23495 GCA_007258455.2 Sequoia sempervirens
TTGGATGATCGAACCTTATGTTTCTTGGTTGTAGATTTGTCAAAATGTCATTAAATAATTCTAGGGCTCCAAATGTAACAATAGATAACTTTCCTTCAAGATTCCTTTAATGCTCTTCAAATCTGTAATTGCACATTCACAAAGAGGAGAAATGTTGGGCCATTTTAGGGATTTTCCTTAGTCAAACCCCGTGTAAGTCTTTCCACTTCCATAATGGAAATATCAATGATAGAAATGATAATTGAAAGGAAGAAATGATGAATAAATAAATGTTGCAACTCACCACCCTTGAATGACTTCCTTGAAGGATTGAATACATGCACATCACCTCAAGGATCTTGGATCTTTATTGATATATTTTCTTGAATTCTTGAATTCTTGGATGCTTGGAGACCTACAAAAATGTTAACCTTCATAAAACAACATGAACACATAAACTTTGACATGATGTTGGATCTTGAATTGTTGCAATAAGGCTTTGAAATGCTACTCTTGACTTGCTCTTGACAATAGTATTTTCTCAATGGTGTGTCTTATTGCTAGATAATAACACTTAGATTTTATATGATAAATAATTAGGTATTTATATGCAATTGTTCTAATTTCCCAAAAATTAGACCCCAAAAGCTGACACTTGAAATTTGAATTCTATATGTTAAAATGCCACCAACAACATATTAAAAATCGGTCCCTGACAAGATAGCGGGACCCATATGTTGTGTATGGGTCATAGTCCTATCTACTAGGACATTAAGTGTCAGGATCATAACATGATTGGTTGTATTTATTCAATGCTTGTAATCCTTCATAAAATGGTAAAAATTAGGATTTGGAATGTATAATTCAGGAAACTAGGGACTTTATTACTTCCAATAATTTATGGGTGGCCAAAACATAGTATGCAATTTTTAAGGGTGACAATTTTTGACACTACATTTAACCCCCACTTTAGTGAGAGTATGAACTTATGCTCAAACTCACACTAAAGTAGAGAAATAGGGGTCAAGAGGGTTTCAATTGTATAAATGTTAAAGAAATAGGATGAACAAGGATAAAGGAGGGTGATCAAGCCCCCGAGATCCAAGATCACATAGAAAACCAACATAAGCACAAAGGAACACACATATATATGAAATTTAATAAAACAACATACACAAATATACATGTCAACATGAAATGTAAAAGGAGAGTATGGATTAACAAGATGTATTATGTTAGGATCCATTAGAAAAGGTGTTCATGACTCACACAATAGCAAAGTTTGAAATTCTTTAGGTGAATCACAAACAAGAAGGCACATGGGCTAATGAAGTTTGATATTCACTAGGTAAGGCCCCAAGGAAAGATGAGAAACACACCAGGTCTACAAGGTGAACCCATGTAACATGGTGGAAACAATGAGAAACACACTAGGCTTACTAGCTATGTAGGTACCATGAACAACCATACTAAGAGTTATACTCGTAATAACTCCGATAAGGTGTCACAAAATGATCAATGCTAATGCTACACTAAGTTCAACTCTCATGAACAAAGTGAAGTAGGGAAAATGCAAAATATCAATGTAAATGAACAACTAAGTCCAACTCCTATAGACAAAGTGAAGAAAAATAATGCAAATATATGCCCCCACTTTAAAGAAGTTGCAAAACACCATGCTATGATAAATTACTTTAAAGTAGAAAAAAGATAAATTCCATGTAAGAAAAGATCACAAGAGATTATTTGGAAAGCCCTATGCCAATAATATGTTTCCAAATAAAGCTATAGGGTGAGTGCAGGATCATGGGGGTCCAAAAAGTGGTTATATGACAAAAAATCATTGATGACTTTTTTTATCGAAATTTGATGAAACAAAAATGGTTTATTCAAAAAATTGTCAGCTTTCCACCAATATAAGATATGCCTTATTTTGAATTAAATAGATAATTATTATTGTTTTTCTACATGCATTATGACTAAAGTCCTCATTGATAGGATGATTGAAAAAATATATAATTCTCAAATGATTTCACATTTTGTGAATCCAAAAGATGTGGCACATACTATGCTTCCCATACTATAGGATAAAAATAAATAAAAATTGAATTTCATAAATTTTTGACCAAGTTATGGTGGTCAAACAAACACGTTTTAATATTAGTAAAATTTTTTTAATAAAAAGTTCATAGTTAACTAATTATTTATTTAAAAAAAAATTACAAAAAAAATGCAGCACATCTGGGCATGTGTCCTCTACTTATATTGAATGTTTCAAAAATATATATTATTTTCTTCTTGTACCTAGGTTGGTTAGACATACACTTTCTTTTTATTTTTTTCCTAAAAATTTAATATTACTCCATTGAAATTTCAAATTTTCACCAAATAGATTTATTTTTTTCCAAAAAAGGACTAGTATCTTAGAAACTACATTTAATATGCTACAAATAATGTTCTTACATATTTTTCAAATTATGTTAATAACCCATTCAAATTTTTATGTCAGGTTGCCTAATTTTTTTTTATTTTTTTTTGTGAATTTTTTTTGCCACTTAATGGCCTAGTTTGGACCCCCATGATCCTGCACTGACCCTAAATAATGATAAGGGGTTACCCCCAAATAAAATGTGACAAAAATAGAAAGGTACATTGAGGGATCCATGGATCTAGGATTTGTATACGTCTTTGCTATAGTGATATAATCGAGCTTGGAATTGACATCATTCCCCAAATGCTCATGGAACAATAGACACAATGGAGGAATGACACATAGAGAGAGAAGACAAAATTTTTTTTGGTCAAAATAGTAGAGACCTAAATGTCTCAATGCCTTGCATCATCCCCAAAAGGAAAACACAAGATAAAAAGGAAAATAAAAAGTTTACAACATATAGTCTAAGAATGAAGATACAAATAGAATAGTGTCATGAAAAATTTATTTCCTTTGTATCCTTATGCTAATGAAGCCACAATGGTCATCCAAATAGAACTCACAAAATTAAGACACACCAAGTAGCACAACATGGGAAATCACATCACATGCAAGCAAACAAAGAGAAAACATGAAAAAAACATAAAGAAGAACTGTACATGTGAGCCAACCTCATTTGCATCCCAATCTCGTTCATCATAAATGGAAGGAAAATAACAAGCTAAGGTGACTACAACAAGTGTCATACTAGGAGAATATCTAGGTGCTACTCATGGTGGGTCACTCTCATCAAGAGGATCATCATGGTTTCCCTCATCTAAATTCATTTTCTTTGAAAGTAAAACATTAAGCTCATTATGCACCTCTTCATCAATTTTAGCAATTTCATCTTCATAATCCAAATTTATCACAATGGGAGGTTTTATGACAATAGTGGTTGAATTTTCTTGTTTTACTTCATTTTTTGGTTCTGTGTCTTATTTTGGTGAAAGTTAGATTTCTTATTGAGTTATTTCCATAGATGTTGGATTATCATGTACTATTTTTTCCTTTTCTTCAAATTGGTGAGCAATAATAAAATGTTTATGCCTACACTCTTTAGCCTTTTGATTTATTCTTGCATAATTTTCAAGTTGTAATGGGGGAGGAGTAGGTTTATCAACCATTGGTTTATTTTCTTCTCCAATGGGAGAAATTAAAGGAACCATCAGGGGTTGTGAAACCACTATCTCTTTAGGTCTATACACTTGTTTTTATCTTTGGAGAAACAAAGGGAATCATCTTATTGTCTCTTGGTCTTTTATAGGAGATGGGTGGAAGAATGGCAACATATTTACTTTGGTTAATTGGAATGGTTTTTGGCTCAAGCTTAGGTTCATCAATGATGGGCTAGGAAGAAGGAACAATGATGGACCTATCTTTTTCAAGCATATTAGCAAGAGATAATTATGCTATGTTTTTTGCATTAAAATTTTGGTATGACTTGAAAAATAAATATTCATGAGCCTTTATAGGTTCCATGTAGGTTGAGGCCGAAATAAATCTAATGAAAAATTTCCATAGGAAAATAAAGGCTTGAACCCACTATGATGCACTATAAATATCTCATTTCCAAAGGGAATATTTATGCACTTGTGAATAACTGATGGAATGACATTCATTGAGTGTAACCATGGGTAGCATAACTTCACATGAAATTGGTCCGATGTCACGATGATGGAGAATAAGACATCTAATTGTTTGGGTCTAATTTTAAGAGGACTTGAGTGATGAAACCAATTGTAGGGCGAGAAAATCCATTACGAGTTTTTATACATTATTTTGATTGTTCATAAGTGTCTTAATAAAGATATTGTACAAAGAATAATTCCTCAGTGATCACATTCTTTGTACATGCAAGATCAATGAGTATTTCTTGTTCAAGTTTGACACTGATACGACCAACAATGTAGAGAGGACCATCAGACACATGTCTAACTACATCATCATTATTGAAAGAAATCATGTTGGGTAATATGGTGATTTGGCCCTTACAAAGTTGCACATCTAAAAAGCCAATCATTTTTTGTAGACCATATTTATTATTATTGTAATCACTATTCATGTCATTAGGTGTATTAATATTCATTCCATCATTCTTAACATCACAAGCTTGCACACAGTTTGTGGAATTATTAGGCATATGATTGGTAAAAATTTAAAAAATTTGTTAGGAGGGGAAACAAAATTACTCCCTTTATCATTAACATCACCAATTGAATGTGATTAAAATGAAGGAAAATAGGGGGGTTACTCCACCTTTTCGGAGATAGAACAAAAAGGTAGGGTTTAGGACCTTTCCACCTATTTCCTTCAAGTTTCATTAAAGGAAACCTTAGAGATCTCAATCTAGGGATGGAATTAAGGACAAAGATCTGTAATAAGGTGTCCTAGGGTGTGATTAAACACAATAATTCACTACCAAGCAAAGGCTTTGAAATACAAGAAATGTAAATGACATGCGGGTATGTGTAAGATCATGATGGGCCAAAAAGTGGCGATATTATGGGTATGTGTAGGGTATGTGGTTGATGAATTTTTTTTTAACCCAAAATTGATGAAATGAAAAGGGTTTTTAAAGGATATTCTCAGCTTTCCAACAATATAAATTATGCTTTACTTTGAATTAAATAAATAATTATTATTCATTTTCTATTTGAATTATGACTAAAGTCCTGATTGATAGGATGATTGAAAAATATCTATAACTTTCAAATGGAATCACATTTTTTGAATCTGAAACATGCATCACATTCTATGCTTTGCATACTATAGGATTAAAAAAAAAATTTAATTTCATGAAGTTTTGACCAAGTTAAGGTGGTTAGACATACAATTTTTTATAATTTTTAATATTTGTAATAAAAAAATTCATAATTAATTATTTACTTGGAAAAAAATTACAAAAAAATATGCATCACATCCAGACATGTCCTCTACTTATATCTAAAATTTTATAAAAAATATTATCATTTTATTGTGGTTAGGGTGGTTAGATAGACACCTCCTTATTTTTTCCCTGAAATTTAAGTACTACTACATTGAAATTTCAAATTTTCACCAAATAGATTTAAAAAAAAAAAAACCTATTATTTTAGAAACTACATTCAATTTGATACAAATTCTATTCTTACATATTTTTGAAATAATATAGATAACTTATTCAAATTTTTACGTCATTTTGCCTAACTTTGATTTTTCTGAATTCTTTGCCACTTAAGGGCCTATTTTTTCCATGATGATCCTGCACATACCCATGCAAAACCTAATGATATGACCTAGAAAATGAACTCAAATCAGAATAATAAACTAGAGATAAACAGAGGTGCATCTAGAAAGTTGAAGAGTCTCGAAAAAAGGTCTGAAATCTTGAAAATATGACTTTTAAGCATACTAGGACTCATACACCAATAGGGGTGATTTAGTCCCAGTTTAGGGTTTCGAGCTAAAACCAAAATCTAGAACTACTAAACTAGGATTTATAGGAAATGCTTGAAATCTGATATATTGGGACTCCTACGCTACAAGTGGAAATTTAGTCCCAGTATCAAGTTTGATTTAAAACTCTGATATCCTCTAATGATCTCATGTCGCTTCTCTCCCTTCCGATCTCTAAGTCTAAAACACTGAATTAAATGCTTTGTAGATGACTTTTCTGTGATTTTGCACTGTAGATGACAACTTTTCTCCAATCTTTCTCTTCAATGGATCTTCAACCTATATTTGTAGATCACACATCAAAGAGAGGGAACAATTTTCTTTTGTTAGTGGATAGGGGTTTTGCTTGGTCAAACCACTAGTACAAAAACAACAATACATGACTAAATAAACTACTAAAAAATGCATATAAATCACTAATTTTGGTCACGTGACCATTAGTAGTTTATTGCCGATCATTTATAACGTGACCAAATTTATGACTAAACTATTTTAGTCATTTATCTAGTCACTTATTTAGTCATTGATTTGCTCATTGATTTAGTCATTGATTTAGTCATTGATTTGATCATTGATTTAGTCATTGATTCAGTCGTTAATTTAGTCATTGATTGTTGTTAACTGGTCATTTATTTAGTCAAGGTAGTGATTTATTTAGTCATTAATTTAGTCATTTATTTAGTCATTAATTTAGTCATTGATTGTTGTTAATTGGTCATTTATTTAGTCATTGCAGTCATTTATTTAATCATTGTTTAGTCATTTATTTAGTCGTTGTAGTCATTTTAATTATTGTAATCATTTATTTAGTCATTGTTTAGTCATTTATTTAGTCATAGTAGTCATTTATAAACTAAAATAATCACAAAACTTCAACAAATTTGCACAAAGGATTGAAAATAATTCACTGTGTATATTCAAAATGTATATAAAATATGTTACAAAGAACTCTATACATAGAGTTTTGAAGACAATCTTTTGTAGTATGCAAACTGCTAATTTATTATGCTTTTAAAATTGTTACAAAGAACTCTATATATAGAGTTTTGAAGACAAAATCTTTTGCAGTATGCAAACTGCTATATATTATACTTTTAAAATTGAAAAAAACTAAGAAAGATCCTTCCACCTATAACTATACATAAAATTTCTTGTTCTTTTTATCAAGCCTTGGAAATTTTAAACCCACTGGTTTTCAAAAAAGAGCTTTTCCAAAATAAGCTTAAAGAAGGAGATCTAAATTATATACAATATGAACCAAAGTGTTATCTGATTGATAACCTCCATGAAGCATATTCTATGTACTAAATTTCATGTTATCTTGACTATAAACCCATAAATTCTTTTTAGCATCTCCTATTTTAGATTTGCATAAAAGGAGAGAGGAATGGAAATAGTTAGTAACAAAAAAATGAACAATAAGTTATTGGAATCAAAACCAGTAAATATACATATTAAATAAGGTACTTGTAATAAAAAAAAAGACCTAAAATGAGCTAACTATTGATAAGCTACATAGTCAATACATTTTGAAAATAAATCTAATCCTCACACCTAATAAGTGAATTAAAATAAAATAAGAAATGAGTCTGCAAGAAAATACTAGGGTTTTATATGAAGACTGTGTGTATTTGAAGATTTTGATTCCTAAATAAATCTATTAAAACATGTATATGTAAATGATTAAAAATAAATGGGAATACATACTAAAACAAGTGACGCAGCACGTCATGGTCTTGTCAGTGAGCTGGAAGCATGTTGTTTCTAAGAAGGAAGCAAAATGAGCTTGAAAATCTAAAAAATGAAATAGTAGAACTAATAAATAAATTGAGAAGTTAGTTGGACAATACTTGCTCATTCCTTGATTGTCAAAGTGTACAATTTAAAACATTTTATCAAGAACAACAAGTATCAAGTCATTGCGAGTTGAGAGTCGAAGGAGAATTTTCCATTCTTAACCATCACAATATGCATTGTATTAATGTGACATTTTGTATTGTATGCCCTTCACCTATGCAAAGAAATTACATATTCGGATAAGCTTTTTTACAAATTACAATTAAATTACATATTCAAATAACCATTTTTGCAAATTAAAATCTTTTAGTTTTATCATATCAAAAAGTAAGCACAATGAATATAACAATTGTATAAACTAAAAATTGAAAAATTGAATAACATGATGACTTCACCCTAGCAAAAATTGTGTTGATTAAAATAATAACAAAGTATATATTGGCCTACAATTATTCAAACAACATGACTAGATTCATTTATATACGAGGAACTAAAATCAGCTCCTTCAAAAATCTAAACATATTTTATATTATAAAATAATTGTATCTAAAAGGATATGGAAGCTATTGGCTAAAGAAACAACACATGAATTATTTTAGACAAATAAAAAAAACCATTAGAAACGATAATTTGGAAAATAATCATAATTTTGGCCCTACTGTTTTTCAAATTCAAGCCTAGAAGCAGATTTATTTCTTTTATTTTGAACCTTTCATAGTTAATGTAAATGTGTGACTTGACCCTTCCTTTTGTGTTACTTGTTACCATGTTCACTTTGATAACCAAGATGCTATACTTTCTATGTTCATTCATTTTGCTGGGAAATCTTATTTCTCTCTATTTTTCCATTTGCATCCAAGTAGTCTTGGTCAATGTCTCCAGGATTTGTTGATCCCTTATGGATAATTTCTGACCTTGTGTTTATTAATGACCATGCAAATATTGTTCCTTTAATTTCGTTGTTGTATATGTGTCTCTCCATTCTTGATGACTATTAAATCATGTATTATAAGCCCTCTGCCATGGAAAGTATATCTTGATCTTGGCACATTGCCCATATACATTAGAATTATTTTTATGCAATCTTCTCTTTACCCTTTTCTCTACAAGCAGTTATTGAGAGCTCATTGCATATCTTACAAGGAGTTGGCCTTTCAATCCTAGAGTTTGTCTTGTCTTAAGTCCAATCATTCACAAGACTTCCCATTGTTGCACTCCATAGACAATACAGGTGTATGGAACATCTGGGTTATGCATCAGGTGGCTGTAATATTGGAGCAACAATGGGATAAATTTGGGGTATATATTGAAGAAAGAAATTTAAAGATATCTATCAATGCCAAAAACTTATGTGGATAACCATCAAGCCTTCATTGAGAAGACTTAAGGCCTTTCAAGTAGGGTTAACAACTTTATAGTGAGAATCAGTGATCTGAGGAAATATGTCAATTCTTCATATGTTGGACTCAAATCAGATACGCTAGGTCTCCTAGCCTATGTTCAAAGAAGGCCCAGAAGCACTTACTAATTTGCATACTATTGACTCCACTAATGCACTCTAATTGATCCTTAATGCATTATATGATGTATGTTTGAAAAATAGAAGGCGAGAAATATAGAAAGCTGGGAGTTTGTCAAATATTCAGTGTCTTAGTTGTGGTTTGACCTTGGACCTTGGTTTGACTTTGGACACTCCTAGCAGCAATATTTGGTCTGTCAAAAACTTCATATATAGCTTAGATCCCAGATTGAAAGGTAAGTCTTTTTGAAAAGGGTTTGGCTTGTTATGATCTTTGGATAGAGAATAATTGACTCATTTTCATTGAGATATATTTGCAAAATATTGTTTTTAATAGAAAACATAATGTTGCAAATTTAGAAGTTCTAGATTGAGGCACAATCCCATGGTATGTACAGTTCCATAAAACCTAGCATAAATGAGAATGGTGAATTGAACTTGAGATGGCCTTATGGATAGCTGATACCATCAAGATCATTCATTGTACCTTAAAATGTTGAGTTCTTGTTATGGTTCTTAATAGAGTTTCACTTAGCCTCAAAGTCATCAACTACATTTTGAACCATCACGACCTTAGAACAAAGACCAAGGATGACATTCAACTCAGGACGCATAAAAAGATGTTATTGTCAATGACATCATTATTGTACTTTTTATAATCACTTTTAATCCAGATGACACCATCAACTCAAAGTCAAAATCAAACTGGTACAAATCTCTAGCTCTAGTTTCCTCTCCTAACCAACCCACATTTAGTCTTTCTTCTTTTTCAAATCAACCTTGCTAATGCCAGTTGATCAACATGACCTTAACATTGACTGGAGATAAATTTCTATCGACTGGTTAATGAATGATTCATTCAAACAATTTTGTATTTTTTGTGAAATCTTAAGTCCCCAACATAGAAATTGATGCCTAAGAAGCAGAAATACAGTCTGACCGGTGACCTTACTTCTCTGCTGCAATGATCAGTTCTGATATGAACATTGACTTTCTAGCACTGATCTTTCAAAAATCTTACTATTTTAACTCCTAACTTTAACTGATAAACCAAGATGAACTTTGAAGAACTACTAGCTTTTCCTGTATTTACCAAGCTGAAGAAGAGATCTACTATAGCTTGACTTGATAAATTTTCATCAAAAGTTATGATATTGACTATTCTGCAGCAACAGTTTGACTAAAGGCCAGCTTTGACTATGGCATTGATTGAACATTTTACTTCTTTGATAGGCTCTAGAACCCCACTCACTTCAATACATGCTCTATAAATGCAAATTGCCGAGTTTTATACATGTGCTATTCATTTTGATTGAATATAGTTGCTAAGTACACTTCACAAAGGAGATAATAATGGGTGCCCATGAGAAGTTAAAATATGTCTTAGTTGTCTATCGACTGCCCATGATAAGTGGAAAATTAAAGTTAGTTGCATAACTGTTGCCAACAATAGGTGGAAGATTATGGTTGGGTTTCTTTATTGTGTGCAGAGTTGGCATCAAGCTTCCAACAGTACAAGTGCGGTTTGAAAATTTAAGAGTGGATGTAGAGTGCTATGTAGGTGGTAGAGCTCTGCCTACATTATGGAATTCTGCCAAAAACTTTGTAGAATCCCTGCTAGACACCTTTGGCCTCTCACCCACCAAGAAAACATAACTTACATTTACAATTCTCAAGAATGCCAGTGGAATCCTTAGGCTATCTCGGTAATGGGGAGTTGAGATTCATTTAGATATTCAATTTGAGTCTGATTAATGGTGTTTGAGGCCCATATAAATTTTTCATATATCATTATAAGGTCTTCAAGTAGAAGTAATTTGACAAATGCTTCGAACTGCCAGGCTAACCCCATATATTTTATGTGTTTCTTTCTGAAAGGATGACTCTGTTGTTGGGTCCCCCTGGGTTTGGAAAGACAACATTGCTGCTAGCTTTGGCTGGGAAATTAGACTCCAATTTGTAGGTTAGAGCCTGATGGTATCTTTGTATTACATTTAATGATATTTCAAAATCAAAATTGGATGTATTTACTTGCTAGGTGACAAGGTGTTGGGAATAGATATGGTGAGCATGTCTATTTCCTCCCCGATGGTAGTTAATATCTTCACTAGTAAGTTGCACTACGATCTTGAATTTAAAATGTGTGATTGTTTATTAAATGAATTTAATTGTTTTTTTAAGTTGCCAAGTTGCTAAGTTTTTGCCTAGTTTTTCCCAAATTTTTACCAAGTTGAAAATTTGGGTTATGCTGGGTGTGAGGGAGTCTGAGTATGTGAATTTTGGTGTACCCATTCAATCAGTTTGTTGTCCTCACTTTCCCCAAGCTAAGAAGTTGTAGAGTCATGAGTATAAGGAAACAGATGGTGAATGCCAAACAACAGCCTAAGCAACATTTCATATGAGAGTTTGACATAAAAAGAGTAGGTACCAGATTTAAGTTTCTCTAATGAAAGACTCACCACCAACACAATCTACAAAAGAAAGTAAAGTATCAAACCCTCTTTTAAATCTCCAGTCACAAGTCCAATCCACCATGTACCCTATATCTATGTGTCAATTTAGATTTTTATCATGCATCACAAAGGCTCAACTCTAGGGTCATAGACCCATTCTTTGCAATTTGCAACACTGTCATCCTTCAAACAATCCACCCAATAAAAAAAAACTAGCTACACTTCAATAAGGTCCAGGAACAACAAGGGGAAGACCAAACGTGTTCATTGATTATAAAGATATCTATCATATGATTTTTTGTGACACAACACAATGAATGCATGTATAGGAAAATCAAGGAAGTGAACCTACATGTCCAAGAAGTAAAGAAAATACAACATTGAACCCTTGAACTCTCCCTTCACACACATAATTGAAACACAAACGGCCTAAGAGTTGGACTCATCTATTGAGCAACAAATTGAATAGCTATAGTCAAGACTGTCACACACTGCTCTGTCTTGACTGTAAATCTTTGAATTGTCTGTACTCAATTATCTCATAAGGCATACCATCTATATGTTGTTGGAATGAATAGTTGAATCTCCTAGCCAGTTCTTAGCAACCGAAAATGAAATTACTCTTGAAGTTGAGCAACAAGATCACATGAATACTTTTCTATAAGCTTTTCATTAGGCTAACCAAATGCCACCTGCACAATTGTTATAGCCATGATAGGACTAATTTGATCCTCGATATAACTATCCTACTTCAATAGTCAGGCACTAGATGATAATCTTTCACAATTCCAGACACTCAATGTTTTCAAGATGTGAGCCAATATATCATATCCATGTCACTTCTGTTTTTTTGAATTTTTCTTTCCATCATTATAAATCTGATATATTTCTTGGGCCATATTCTCTCATCTTCTTGGTAGATGCAGAATTTATTTATTTTGATGGATATCATAATCATTCAAAATCATAGCAGGCAGTCCTAACAGGATAATTTTAGCATCACTTAAGTTCATATGATCAATATTTATGAGAAAGAAAATATCTATGGAGAGTTATCGGCAGATTCCTTTGACCACAGCAAATTTATGATCAGCTTTCTATTTTGTATAATATTGTTTAATTTTTTTCTTATGAGAAAAGCACATTGCAATCTTGGTGGAAGAGTCCTTCGGTGATTCTAGTAGCAGGAAGGTAACCACCTTCATATTGAAATGCACTACCACTAAGCTGAGAATCATGTTACTACGCCTGTATGAGAAAATTACACAATATATTTACTTACCTAAGATTTTCAAATTGAAACTTTTTTGTATATCTGACTAAGCATTGATCAACCTTAAAACCCATCTCTTCAAACATTTTCAACTGCGAAACCAGAAAAGAATTAGCATCATTTTTGTCATTTCCAATCAATAAAAAATTACTTTAAGGTTCAAAAACCATAAGGGAGAAACATAACCCGTTCCAAGAAGCCATCATTAGGAAAAACTAATTCGCTTTGTTGAAGTAGGGATTCAAGTGCATTTGCAACAAAGTTTTATACTTTTAGTGGACAACATGAGATGAACAAATGAAAAAACCAGTAGAAATTGATCCATTTCTATATTGCACAACATAAACACACATAAGCGAGATAATTTGCAAGTGACAAACAACCTCAAGTTGGAAACATTTTCAAATATAACCACCAGAAAATCAACACTAGAATTAAAAAAAAAAACAATTTCAAATGATGGATATTTGACGATAAATTCTCATCAAAAGTTGTGATGTTGACTATTCTGTAGCAATAGTTTGACTAAAGGCCAGCTTTGATTGTGGCATTGATTGAACATTTTACTTCTTTGATAGGCTCTAGAACCCCACTCACTTCAATACATGCTCTGTAAATGAAAATTGCCGAGTTTTATACATGTGCTATTCATTTCGATTGAATATAGTTGCTAAGTACACTTCACAAAGGAGATAATAATGGGTGCCCATGAGAAGTTAAAATATATGTCTTAGTTGTCTATCGACTGCCCATGATAAGTGGAAGATTAAATTTAGTTGCATAACTGTTGCCAACAATAGGTGGAAGATTATGGTTGGGTTTCTTTATTGTGTGCAGAGTTGGCATCAAGCTTCCAATAGTACAAGTGTGGTTTGAAAATTTAAGAGTGGATGCAAAGTGCTATGTAGGTGGTAGAGCTCTGCCTACATTATGGAATTCTGCCAAAAACTCTATACAATCCCTGCTAGACACCTTTGGCCTCTCACCTACCAAGAAAACATAACTTACATTTACAATTCTCAAGAATGCCAGTGGAATCCTCAGGCTATCTCGGTAATGGGGAGTTGAGATTCATATAGATATTCAATTTGAGTCCAATTAATGGTGTTTGAAGCCCATATAAAGTTTTCATATATCATTATAAGGTCTTCAAGCAGAAGTAATTTGACAAATGCTTCGAACTGCCAGGCTAACCCCATATGTTTTATGTATTTCTTTCTGAAAGGATGACTCTGTTGTTGGGTCCCCCTGGGTTTGGAAAGACAACATTGCTGCTAGCTTTGGCTGGGAAATTAGACTCCAATTTGCAAGTTAGAGCATGATGGTATCTTTGTATTGCATTTAATGCTGTTTCAAAATTAGAATTGGATGTATTTACTTGCTAGGTGACAAGGTGTTGGGAATAGATATGGTGAGCATGTCTATTTCCTCCCTCACGGTAGTTAATATCTTCACTGGTAAGTTGCACTACGATCTTGAATTTAAAATGTGTGATTGTTTATTAAATGAATTTAATTGTTTTCTTAAGTTGCCAAGTTGCTGAGTTTTTGCCTAGTTTTTCCCAAATTTTTACCGAGTTGAAAATTTGGGTTATGCTTGGTGTGAGGGAGTCTGAGTATGTGAATTTTGGTGTACCCATTCAATCAGTTTGTTGTCCTCACTTTCCCCAAGCTAAGAAGTTGTAGAGTAATGAGTATAAGGAAACAGATGGTGAATTCCAAACAGTAGCCTAAGCAACATTTCATATGAGAGTCTGACATAAAAAGAGTAGGTACCAGATTTAAGTTTCTCTAATGAAAGACTCACCACCAACACAATCTACAAAAGAAAGTAAAGTAGCAAACCCTCTTTTAAATCTCCTGAGTCACAAGTCCAATCTACGTTAATCCAATTTAGATTTTTATCATGCATCACAAAGAGAGCTCAACTCTAGGGTCTATACAGACCCATTCTTTTACAATTTACAGCATTGTCATCCCTTCAAACATTCCACCCAATAAAAAACCAGCTACACTTCAATGAGTCGAGGGAACTAGCGAGGGAAGACCAAGCGTGTTCATTGATTATAAAAGATATATATCATGAATTTTGTGACACAACACAATGAATGCATGTACAAGAAAATCAAAGGAAGTGAACCTACATGTCCAAGTAAAGAAAATACAACATTGAACCTTGAACTCTCCCTTCACACACATAATTGAAACACAAACGACCTAAGATTTGGACTCATCTATTGAGCAACAAATTGGACAGCTATAGTTAAGACTGTCACACACTACTCTGTCTTGACTGTAAATCTTTGCATTGTCTATACTCAATTAGCCCATAAGGCATACCATCTATATGTTGTTGGAATGAATAGTTGAATCTCCCAGCCAGTTCTTAGCAGCCAAAAATGAAATTACTCTTAAAGTTGAGCACAAGCTCACATGAATACTTTTCTATAAGCTTTTCATTAGGCTAACCAAATGCCACCTGCACAATTGTTATAGCCATGATAGGACTAATTTGATCCTCCATATAACTATCCTACTTCAATAGTCAGGCACTAGATGATAATCTTTCACAATTCCAGACACTCAATGTTTTCAAGATGTGAGCCAATATATCCTATCCATGTCACTTTTTTTTTTTTGAATTTTTCTTTCCATCATTATAAATCTGATATATTTCTTGAGCCATATTCTCTCATCTTCTTGGTAGATGCAAAATTTATTTATTTTTATGGATATGATAATCATTCAAAAACATAGCGAGCAGTCCTAACAGGATAATTTTAGCATCACTTAAGTTCATATGATCAATATTTATGAGAAAAAAATATCTGTGGAGAGTTATCAACAGATTCCTTTGACCCTGTAAATTTATGATCGCTTTTCTATTTTGTATAATATTATTTAATTTTTTCTTAACAGAAAAGCACATTGCAATCTTGTAGTGGAAGAGTCCATCGGTGATTCCTAGTAACAGAGGTAACCACCTTCATATTCCAATGCACTACCACTAAAGCAGGAATCATGTTACTATACCAACATGAGGAAAGTACACAATATTTACTTACCTAAGATTTTCAAGTGAAACTTTTTGTATATACAGCTAGCGTGATCAACCTTAAAACCCATCTCTTCAAACATTTTCAACTACGAAACCAGAAAAGAATTAGCATCATTTTTTTCATTTCCAATCAATAAAAAAGTACTTTAAGGTTTAAAAACTGTAAGGGAGAAACATAACATGTTCCAAGAAGCCATCATTAGGAAAAACTGATTCACTTTGTTGTCTTAGGGATTCAAGTGCATCTGCAACAAAGTTTTAGACTTTTAGTGGACAGCATGAGGTGAACAGATGAAGAAACCAGTAGAAATTGATCCATTTCTATATTGCACAACATAAACACACATAAGTGAGATAATTTACAAGTCACAAATAGCCTCAAGTTGGAAACATTTTCAAATATAACCACCAGAAAATCACAATAGAATTTAAAAAAAAAACAATTTCAAATGATGGATATTATAAAATTAGTTTTACCCCTTTATACATTTCCTCTCTTCAACATTTCAAATGAACTTTAACACTGTGCAAAAAAGTTTTTCCAATGCGTACGCTAAAACACAGCTTGTGTTTTGTAAAAACCATGCAAAATATTTGAGGATTCTATCCAAACAAAAGCAGGCACTAGAATCTCTGCATTTGCACTTATTTATAAAAATTCAACCTCTGATTAGTTGTAAACTTATTTTTCATCCCCCTGCCATCCAAAAAATCCAACAATTTTTTGATATACCAGAAGCACATAGAAACATCGACTATTTCTTGGCTGTATATAACACACATCACATTAATGAGCCATGTCTTAATTTGTCATATAGGCTGTTAGTTTTTATTGCATAGCGCTAGAAGGGAATTCTATTACTCCATCTCCAATCTCTCCAAAGAGGACACAAAATTTTCATATATAGTTTGAAAAAGTAATTTGAGTAATGGCATTGCAAAGATATAGTGAAGAGTCACAAGTTAGTTAACAAAACAAATAACACAGGTTATTTACCTCTTTATTTTCTCCTAATGCTGCTCTTGCCTGCCCATGTCATTTCCATGCCTCTCCAGTTGAAGGATTTGATTGTATTGCCTTTCCAAGGCAAGGCCAAAAATTCAAATCAGTGAATCGAGTGATAAAAGGAGAATACTCAACTGAATGATAGTATGTAATGTTTAGTTTTCAACCTTAGAAAAATATGAAAATGAAATTCCAAGCTTTCTTTGAAATGCATATGCAGTTCCTCTTCCAATTAGTGCCTCAGTCGACATTGGATTATCCCTCAAAATCTGCATGCTTCATGTATCAGATATGTCACATCATGCTAGACATGGAAAAAGTGTGTTTCATATGTCATATGCCACATTATGTGAAACAAGGAAAAAGTATCCCTTGATGGTGCACCACAAACATAGCATTTAGGAATAAGACTCAAGTGCATGGTAGGGAAAAACCTAGGCTATTCCTCTTGATAACCGAAGATCCAAGCTTATTGACCGAGCTTTTTGGGCAACTTGAGAGCCTACATCCTCTTTTTGTGGAGGTTTTTTCTTCTCACCAGGTTTTTCCTTCTCAGTAATGTTTTCCTTCTTGGAAAGATTTTCCTTCTGAACAGTTTTGAAATGGCTTGTACAATTTGATTTGGTTGGGGACTCTGCATTTTCACTATCACTAACCACTCACAAATCACTTTTTAAATCAGCTAGTAATTCTTGCAAATCATGCAGTTACTTTAGATCCACAGATCAGCCCAGTGCATATCCATACCCTTCCTTCCAAGCCTGCTCTGCATCCTACCGCTTGCCCAAAGCAGTCAATGCATGACCTAAAGAAGTTAACTGTTATAAAATAGTAGCTTGCAAACTGATGTTTGGAAACAAAGACAATACCATTCCATTAAAATAGAAAACTGTATTCTTCAATAGGAGACAATAAATTTCCTAACTAATTGATCAAACTAGAGTCTAACTAGCATCTTCTCAAAATAATTGCTCAAAAAGAGTGTCACTATATAACTAAAGTATATTAAAGGTGAAACTAGAGTGTTAAAATTACATATAAACAGTCAATTCACATCCTCATATTTTACATAAGTTCCTTTCCAATCCAATTCAAACTCAAAGGAAATTTTAAACTCCCTCCACATATCCATAGTCATAGTTAGGTGGTGTTTGACTAGGCTGGATGCCTATCATCATTTCAAACTTTAACCTTTTGATATGTCGTGTGCTAGGATTAGAAGTGAACAACATACAACAAATGTGAGGGAAATGAAAATAATTTCATGGGAAATAGAGTTTAAATGGAAAATTGGAGAATGTTATAGAAGGATGGTAGTGGGGTTAGGTAGACTATGTCCCTTAAATAATATAATATGCAATTTTCTCAATTTGTTTAGAGCTCTATGTTTTTTTTCTATTTAATTTTTGATCTTTTCTCTTTATTGAATATCAGTAAATATATCACTCTATTATATGAAAACCTAGACTACTGAATCTGTTAAGGAATAGTGGCTCATTGTTGGAATTCACATCAAAACCTGGAAGATTTTAGATCAGAGCCCAAGCTGGTCTATCTCTTACAACAAATCTAATAGGTAAGTAAACAAATGAGGGGGTGAAAAGCCAAACCTTCAAACATTGCTTTCGTGCATTTTCTTCAGCTTGAGCAAGAAGGTGGACATCAACTGTCCTTTTAGCACTAAAAGATGGATGTAGCTTAGCAAGACCAGCCTCCAACAATGCTACTGCCATGTTTGTTTTAGACTCCCAGAGGGATCCCAAATATGTTCCAACCCTATCAACTGTCTCAACCTCTATCTTCCATTTGAGAACATCAAGTCTAATATTAGACAAGCATTGTATTTATCATTTTTGTGCAGATTGCAAAACTTAAATTTACTCTGATCACTGTAAATAAAAGAACCATAAAAAAATAATCTATCATAATAATTTTCTCAATATAAAAAGGTTTTAAGTGACTAAAATTCACATTGCTTCCCTCACAAATTATAGCCATTGACTAACAAATGGTTCCAAACAATTGAACCAATTCCCAATGTAATTATAAATTTGCTTTCTAAAACCCACATACCTCAACATCACGTAGTATTTTCCTGCACATGAATGTTATTGCTTCATCTGCATATGGGTCACCATGGCCTAGGCATCTTGCACCCGCAAATGAAATGCAATAGTACAAGTTTCCTTTGGAATTACTAATTTAAAACGATGTCCATTTAAGACAAAACAACTATGGCTAATAACCTTGTTCATTGCAAAAATGGTAGAAAATCCTTAGTTTTTTTTGCAGATGCCTGCAGAACAAATTTTGAAGACAATATTATTTAAATTATACTAGCAAGGTAGATGAAATGATAGCCATGCCCCCAATTATACTAAGACCATGATCCATAATTCAAAGATGAATTAAGAACTAGGGTTTTTTTGATGAAAAAAAGGGTTTTAAAACATGAAAATGACAATGATATTCTCGCAGGTTAGTGGAATATGCAATTGCTACTTGCAGTTCTCTCTAAACAAAAAATTATTGTAAACCATAATACAAAAATTTACAAACACCTGACACATGAAAATACCAAAAACCCTCAACACCTGAATTGTTTGACAAAATGCCTCAAAGAGATGTCATCTCATGGAATGAAATGATTGATTTCAGAATGTGCACAAAATGGGTTTTGCAAGGAACCTCTCAAAATATTTGAATTAATGAAGCACTCTAGAACACATCCTAACATTCTATTTTCAATGGAATCATGGAGGTTATTTAAACTTTTACACCCTTATATGTTCAAGTGTTGCAGCTGTTACAGGTTGCCAATGAATCAAGGAGGCCATTTAAATCTATACACCCTACCATGTTCAAGTGTTGCAGCTATGACAAGTTGTCAATGGAATCAAGGAGCTTATTTAAACATCCACATCCTTCTATGTTCAAGTGTTATAGTTGTGACAGGTTGCCAAACGAATCAGGGAGCTTATTTAAACATCCACACCCTTCTATGTTCAAGTGTTGCAGCTGTGATAGGTTGCTAATGGAATCAAGGAGGTTATTTAATCAGGGAGCTTATTTAAATTTCCACACCCTTCTATGTTCAAGTGTTGTGTTGCAGCTGTGACATGTTGCTAATGAAATCAAGGAGGCTATTTAAACTGTGACAATTTTTTTTTTAAGTGTTGCAGTTGTGATAGATTGTCAACAGAATCAAGGAGGTTATTTAAACCTTTAAAATTTCCTATTATATTCAATTGTTGCATCTGTGAGAGGTTTACAATGGAATTGGGGAGGTTATTTAAGCCTCTACAACTTTCTATTTTCAAGTGTTGCAGATGTGACAGGTTGCCAATGGAATCAGGAAGGTTATTTAAGCCTCTACAGTCTTCTATGTTCAAGTGTTGTAGCTGCGATAGGTTGCCAATAGAAACAGGGGGGTTATTTAAAATTTTACACATTTCTATGTTCAAGTGCTACAGCTGTGACAGGTTGCCAATGGAATGAGGGAGGTTATTTAAATCTATACACCTTACCATGTTCAAGTGCTGTAGTTGTGATAGGTTTCCAATGGAATCAGGAAGGTTATTTAAAGTCCGCACCCTTCTATGTTGAAGGTTGCAGTTGTGACAGGTTACCAATTCACAAACATCACCTTTTGTGTGCCAATTCTCTTCATGGTGGAATTTGGAATGTCTACAGACTACAACATTTATTTGCTACTTCAGTTTTTTAATAGTTATGTAAGAGGGAAGTGGTGATGGTATGGAACTATGTTTGTTTTGGCCTACAATATCAAGAGGAAGGAATACATCAATATGTTGACAAATAGATCATATGGAATAAAGAGGGTTAAATGAGAAGAAAACTTGGCATTATCAAAAGAAAAGAAGTTGAACGGTATTTTTAAAGTGGAAGAAAAAGTTTCACCTATAGAATCCTACAGGTTTTTTAAAATCTTGTGCAAGGTAATACTTGGCAGAGCAGGTGGCAAAAAGACAAGGTAATGGATGCCACCTTGTAGATATATGGTAGGACATAGGCTCAACCAAGAATCACCAACAATTGTTTATCTTGGTTGCTAAAAATGGAACCCCCGTGAAATAACACCTACCAATTTTTGGTGTTATGATTATTAAAACATATCAAAGTTTCCATGAGGAGATTATAGGTGCCCCCATAGAAGCTTCTGATTCCAAATAGCAATTTCAAGCTGAGCCCCTGGGTCCTCTGTGGCACATTTATAGAGACTCAGCTCATCCAAAAGCCGTTTATGTTTCTCAGATCAAAGTGGTCAATACTTGCTCATGTTGCCATTGTCAGAAATGCATAAAAACTTCCAAATTGTGGTATCTATGAATTTGTATAATCCAGATAGGCCAAGCATGGAATGCATGAGGAATTTTGGTGTTTCAGGTCCTGCTTCTTGGTACATGGCTGTCATAGCATAGCTTAGTCTTCTAACGCTTTTTCAACAATGCATCTTCTCTAGGTTTATAGGTCTCACCTTAAATCTATTTCTCTTGGTGTTTGTGGTTGCTTTCAAACATTTACTGGTTTTTTATAAAATATAACTCTGTTGTTATATGAGCTAATTAATTTACAATAAATACTGAAGATTTCTTTTCTTTTTTAACCTATGTGATTTGATGCAATGATCATCCAGAAATATCATCTCTCATAGTGAAAATACTCTTCAGTAACTCTCAAAACTCTGTGAATCAATCCCAAGCCCATCCCTTCCTCCACCTTTTTTCATTTTTGTCACTCCTATGTCCTGCTGTTTTAATCACTAAAATGAATGAAACGAAAGTTTTTAATTATTTCCATGAGACCAAACAATCTATAGGACCCAAGAGTTGAACCAATCAAAATCGAACCAAAGCACCAACCACCAAACCACAACCCATATTTCTGACTGTCTCCTATGTCTTTATTGATAATGGTTCTTCTTCTATGAATCTTGATCAAGTAATCTGCCATCTTTACTAGTAAATCAAAGGAAATAACCCTTAAATTTTGCAATATGTTATTTGTTATTATATTCAGATCTATGACTGTCATGTCTTACACCATAGGAGAAACAATATATTGGTATATTTATATCTTTAGATCTGTGGCTAATAGAATTGGGTATTTGTATTTACAAATTATTTTCATTTATGGGGAGATTCTGTAAGGTTTGTGATAATGAATTAGTTACTCTAGATCATATGTAGCTGAATTTTTTTAACAATATGTAAAATCTCCTATATAGATCTATATACTTTATTGCAACTCTTGCCATTCTTCTGGCTAGATATATCAGATTATTGAAAGTTTAATATGTAGATAGATCTGATGTAATTGCAGTAAAGCTTATTCTTCCATGGATATAACCTGTAAAGATCACTCTTTTCCATTAATGGCAAAGGTTATCCAGATTTTTATAACAGAGCA
Organism: Sequoia sempervirens; assembly: GCA_007258455.2. Taxonomy (NCBI): domain Eukaryota; kingdom Viridiplantae; phylum Streptophyta; class Pinopsida; order Cupressales; family Cupressaceae; genus Sequoia; species Sequoia sempervirens. The sequence continues at coordinate 22,426 of VDFB02082577.1, forward strand.
AAACAGATTTTGGAGTGCTAGTGGATTGACTAGAAATAAATTGTAATTAGGTGAACCTTCCCTACAAGATTGCATTCAATGTGATGACAATAAAATGTGGGTACTACACTTGCCTCTTATAGGTTAACATGAAAGCCTATCCTCTCACTTTGGGCCAGACTTCCACTTCTAGTTCCAATCCTTGACTCCTAAACAAGGTACAAAAACATGAAAATGTTTTAAAATTTTGCATCTTTTTTCAACAACTATGTGTTCTACTCATTTCACAATAGAAGCTACTATTTTATTGATTTTCAATATCGCCTTGGTTTTGTGTAATTCTCTTCAAAACTGTTTCATTAAGAATGGATTTATCAACAAATAAGAACTTCAACTATTCCTCAAATGACAATTATGAGGTGATCTCTTCAGAAAGTGATATAAAAAGAGAATCAACTACGAGTACCTACAAAGGTTGGTAAAGTAGTAATTCAAATATATTTAAATAACATAATTTATATGATTTTCATGGTTTTTTTTTGTTTATTATGCAGTTCTAGAGAAAAAGAAACAAGAGCCATCTGTCTATAATTGCTTTATCAAGTAAAAAAATCTAATGATTTTTAATAAAATCAAATGATACTTAGACAAACAGAAAAAAAAAAGAATCCCACCTTTTTACAAAAATTGCCATCAGACGAGACAAGATTATAATGTTGTGTTTGGCTTAGTATTGACATAATTTTCTAATCTAACTGTAAGAATTTTGCAGAGTTGAGATTCAAAGGATTAAAGCTTCCAATCTTGATATAAGTCACGAGAAATCTTTCAGCACAACATCCAAAAACGTGAGCTTAACACACAAATATATATAACCCTGGTAGTCTTGATTCAAATAAGATTGGTTACTTATTTCTCATATTCTTTCATTTTTTTTATCAGTGGGCTCTTGTTCCTTACATGCACTTTGAGTTGTCTCAAGATGGCAACCAACAAGCTTGAATGTAAGGTAATGCTTCTTTAAATATCTTCTGTTGTTTTCTCTAAAGTAGGAAACCTGTGGCATATCTTAAAATCATTCTAAAGACTTT
>VDFB02082578.1:0-21006 GCA_007258455.2 Sequoia sempervirens
TGAGAATAGCAATCAGGCTTTCAAGTGTATGTTTTTCCTATGTTCATTTCATGATTTCTCAAACAGTTTGGTGTATCACCCTAGTGTAGTCCTTTAATTTATGTACTCCTTATCCCTTTCCCTTCAAAGAATCAATAGTCTAGGTGATACCAAAGGAAGCCGGCCTTCTCCGGAGGTTCATTTCAATTATAGGTGACCCACAGCCTTGAGATGATCCCATGTTGCTCTAGAAAGCTTAGTTTTACAAACTTTGCGCAGGGTGCAATTCTAGGTGATAAATAATTAGTACATGGAAACGAGAATCAGAGGACTTGGAATACAATCACCTCAGGGGTGATAAAAGAATACCAGCCCCCCATCTATGTTGGGTGAATGACCCGTCAAAGTTTATTTTCAACTAATCAGTTAGATTGACAAAGAACACTGATTCATCAGGGAATTCAGATATCAACAGATTCTCTATATAGATTGGTGCCTCTATGAGTTGGTTTGTGATCACTTGTCCTTTGATTTCCTTGTGCTCCATGTACTCTATGTCAAATTCACTCAAGATCATTACTCATTTGACCATTCACCCAATGAAAGTCACTTTAGATAATAGGTATTTTAATGGATCGATCTTTGCAATAAGCTTGATTTGATGCGATAGCATGTAGTGACTAAATTTTTGTAAAGAAAAAACCACCTCGAAGCATGATTTCTTAATGGATGAGTAATTCATTTCATAGCTCACCAACGTCCTACTAATGTAATAGATGGCTCTTTCCTTTCCATTTTCATCATGTTGTGCTAGAAGAGCACCTAGTGTTGTTGATATTGCTGAGATATATAGAATCAATAGTTTATTGTGTATTGGTGGAATGAGCAGTAGAGGTGTCAATAGGTAGTCCTTGATCTTTTGGAAAGATTTATCTCACTTCTCATCCCACTTTTAAGTTATTTCTTTATGGAGAAGATGCGATAAAGGGTGGATCTTGTTTGATAATTGTGCTATGAACCTTCTAATGGATTGCAATCTTCCTTGTAACCCTTTCATTTTCTTTAGTTTTTTATAGTGGTTCCATGTCGAGGATGGATTTTTGTTTTTCTGGATCAATTTCTATTCCTCTTTGTGAGACAATGTAGCCAAGAAGCTTCCCTAATGTAACCCCAAAGACACTTTTTCAGGTTTAGTCATACCTTATACTCTTCGAGCCTGTCGAAGGTGGGTCCCAAAACTTCTATGTGCTCACTTCTTTTCTTTGACTTGGCCAAAATATCATCCACATAGTATTCAACTATTTTTTGGATCATGTCATGAAAGATGAGGGTCATTAATCTTTGATAGGTCACTCCTTTGTACTTTATCCCAAATGGCATCATGTTCCAACAATAGGTTCCCCATGGACAAGTGAATGTAGTTTTGTGTTGATCCTCTTTGGAGATCATGATTTGATTATAGCTTGAAAAGCCATCCATGAGTGACAACATTTCATGCCCAACTATTAAATCATTCTTCGGACATGCTTTGTTTAAGTCTCTAATATTTGTACATATTTTGATGCCTCCAGTGGGTTTGGAGATTGGTACCAGTTTGGAAACTCACTTAGGATAATCTATCGGTTGGATGAATCCAATGTCAAGAAGCTTTTGTAACTCAAGTTTCACCAAGAGTGCTATTTGAGGGTGCATCTTCATTAATTTTTGCTTCACTAGCTTGGCTTTAGAATAGACTCCCAAATGATGCACAACCACTTTTGGATCAAGCCTTGGCATATCTTTTTATGACCATGCAAAGTTAGTTCTTCACTCTTTTAGGAATGTTGCTAGGTTTTTCTATTCTTTATCCAACAAGGATTTGATATAGAAAGTGATCTTGGGTGCTTCTTCTATTCCCACATTGACTAGAGTGGCCTTTTATGTAGAACTGTCGACTTCTCTGGGTGCATCACACTAAGGGGGAGATTGAATCCCTCATACTTGGATGCCTCAGAGAGGTTTTCACCTTCGAATGTGTTCTTTCTTTTTACTATTTTATGATCAAAAAGTGTTGTAGTGTGGTTTTCACTTAGAGATCTGCATGTTAGTTGCATGTCCTCAATTTTGTGACTAAAGGATCCAATTGTGTCCTCATAGTACACTCCTATGTCTAGCTCTATATCAAAGCTAGCTTTGTGATCTTCCCATGAATTATGAGATTGCTTCATCATTTTTGAATAAATCTAGAATTGGTGGTCCTCATTCGTCCAAGTCAATGAATTGTGGGTATACTAGGCTTATTTGAGTGGGTTCATCATTCGGGGTGAAGGATGTTGTGGATATCATGAAGAGATAGTTATTTTCAAATAGGTCAGCAATATCGAGGGGGAAGTCATCTAGGGTAGTATCACATGATGTTGGTAACCAAGAGGAAGCCTCAACCCGTTTAGCAAAAGTACCTTTTCCAAGAAGGGTAACCTTGCTATTACACCCAAAGTCGAGATTCTTTGGGAATTTCTCAAGAACTCCGGGTTCTAGAAAACTATTGTCATTTTGTCCTAGTTTCTCATTCTTGTTATAGCCCCATCCCTTCATTAGTTTCAAGCCTTTTTTTTCATCTTCCATGTGAAGGAAAGGGATGGGTCATTCATCTTGATAGAGCAGTTTAGAGACATCCTCCTCATTGACATCTTCTTTGTTCAAATCCCCCCACTTGGTGAATATGGTAGCTGCCATCTTGATTGTTTCAACTACTTCTTTGACAAGTGTGGGATTCCCATGAGATTTGGGAGAAAGAGGTAACTCCCCTAACACAAAGGTATCCTTCATTAGTTTATATTTTCCACAACCATCATCCTGAATCACTACTTTGATGTCGCGAATGTTCTAGACAATGGGTGTTTTTGTTTCTGAGGTAGATGCAAGGGATGATGGGTCAACAAATGAGGAAGATGGTGTAGGCCCTTCATCATTCGTAGGGTTCTAGGGTATCTTATAAAACTGGGCCTCAAGATTCTTGCAATAGTAAAAAGGCATAGGATCTCCATGGATGGTAATCTCTTTTCCCTCTAAAGGAAACTTTACACATTGGTGATAGGTCAAAGCTATAGATTTTAGGGCATGGATCCATGGTTAGCCAAGTAGGATGTTGTAGGGGAGATCAAGGTCTAACACTTGCATGTAGCCTCTGCAATGATGCATTGTGATACCCACTCTTGATCATCATACAATTTGATATTGGTACTCTTTTCTTTCTCAATAGTAACCTCTGAATAACCCAAGTTTTTGATCAACTAAAGGATGCAAATGTTTAGAACAACACCTCCATCTACTAAGAATCTTTTAACCTTGTTCTTATGAATAATGACCTCAAGTTGGAAAGCATGGTTATGAGATGGTTGTGATGGTAGGTCTTGTTTTGAGAAGGTGAGAAGATGATTAGTGATAGCGCCCTACCATAGCTTGAACTTCTACATCAAATGTCCTTGGGGATATCTATGATGATAACATTTAATATTTCCTCATGTGTGGGGATAGCCCCAATCAGTTCCAAGATAGAAATTCCCAGGTGGGGTCTCTTAAGCCAATCCAGGAGACTGCACTTGGCTAGGGCTTTGATGCTTGGAAAAGCAGGTTGTGGCCCCTAGGATTTGAGATGGGACCTTTGATGTGGTGGACTCTTTCACGCCTTTAGGATAGTGGACTCCACTAATTTTTGCACTTAGGCCATTTCCTTTATGGCAGGACAAAATGCATTTATTACCTGATTGTAGGGAAGCAAACTACATTGGGAATAGGTATGTTGCATTGCCTTGTGTAATCCTTTAGCTTTTGAGTGTTGCTCTTCTATGATTTTACCACATATTCTATATCTTAAGATTCCGGTTTTTGAATGGTACTCAATAGATAGCCATGACTTCGGCCTTTATAAGATCTTGGATAATATTTCTTTGAGCCCACTGGAAGTTCTATGTCCCTTTGGATTTCGTGAAATTCATTAAAAAGATCAAGCTTTCATTGTAATCAAAGTGTTTTATCTCGTGGTTTTGGTAGTTTTCAAAATTGGGAAGTGTTATCAAGTTTGACTCCTACCAAATTCCTTTCATGATAACTTCAATAAGTTTTGGATAATTACAAAGTACTTGTGTTTCAGATAGTTATTCTTGTTAGGAGTTCATCTTTGTTGCATTTTGGTGTTATTGATCTGATTGTTCTGGGGGGGGTGTTGTTTGTTGCACAACTGGTTGAATGTTAGCTATTTGATTGTTGTTTGGCCTAGGAGCACTTAGGACCACCTTAGCATCTACCACACCATCATTAGTCACTTTCTTGTTCTTAGTCCATACATGAGGCTTGTCATTTGAACTGGCTGATATGTGATTGTATTTTTAAGCTTGAGTATTTCCCTATGAGATTAGAGCTCTCTCGATGTTAAGGGCTCTAGGGAAAAGCTGATCATAAGATGTAATGAACTACATTGTCAAGTGGGAGGATAGATCTAGATCTAAATTTGTGATGATGATCCCTACTTTTTTCTCACCGGGAATTGGCCATTTTCTCTTATTAGCTCTTTGTCTCCACCATTGCAAGAAATTGGCAAAAGATTATCCTTTGTTCTGTTTGAAAAAAAAAATTACTTCTTCCTTTGCAACCTTTTATCTACTCGCACACATCATACACCACACTTCTTGTTTCACTGACAAAAAACAACTTTTACTTATACCATTTCCATGCCTCCATAAAATCCTAAGTCAGACAAACACAATTTGAATTTAGATCACCACAAAACATGTCAGCATGAAGAATAACCTTGAAATATTCAATAAGGCCTTACACACTAGCACCAAACCCAAAAGATAAGTCGCACATAAAGATCTTCTTACCACGTTACCAAGGGAACCATAAGATAGATCATACATAAGATAGGTTCGTTACATAACATAATTATCAAAAGATAGCAAACTTTGAACTGCATGAAATATATTTCAGAGCCGATGGGAATGCCACAACCAAGACCAAATCTTGATTATCATCAATTTTGGTATCAACCGGAGAAACACAATTTGACATACCAAAACTTGTAACATGCTACATGAATGTCCGAATAGCAAGGTTACCTAGAGTAAGCTTTGAGAATAATAGCCAACATCAAAAGATTAGATTTCATTATTCTGTATTAACTGACTTTCACAAATGTCCCAAAAAGAAGTACTACCATATTTAGATCAAAGAAGACATCCACACTACACAACATCAAAGCATACGATAGGATAGATCATTTCTTGATATCATCCAGAGCACAACCTTCTAGATCCAGGTTTTGACATCAATGAAAAAAATGCTAAATCATCTCAACAACTTCTCAACAATCTCCTCGTTTGGCATTGATGGCAAAACAACAAAAACTTCGAAACTTCAAGCACTTCCCCTTAGACAAGAAATTCAACACCTCTCCTTGTTTTTGTTTTCTTCTCCATTTTCTCCCCCCTTTTTCCATCAAAGGAAAAGGGAAAAATAAGAACATTTAGGAGATCAAGTAAAAGTAACACTTTTTACATGAAAAATATTCTTGTACCTTTCTCTCACAATTGGAAGAATCATCTTCCAAGCTAGCACTATAGAAACCATTCTGGAATACATACTGTCTAGTAGAGTCAACAACATAAATAAATATGACTAGTATAGAGACATGCATTTTCATCCACAATCCTTCGTGTTAGAAAGTATCCTAGATAGATTATCCAACTAGACCTCAACAATTTCTTTGACCAACTAGAAAGTTTTAACAAAATATTCCCTCTGTCTCTAAACAAACATTAACTCAACTTGCAACTGTCCAACTCTTATTCTCTATTTTCCATCTTTATCTTTGAAGTCAAAACACTTTCCAATATCATTCAATTCAAATTCAATAGCTTCAATTCTACTTCTAAAATTATCAATAGCTATAGGCCACTGGAGACAATACCTGTAGATGTCATACTTTTCATTAATGCATTCTTTTGTCTCACCAATGTGTTTGGATAACCTATGTTTGGCTTTGACACACCTTCTCTCAATCATAGCTTGGAACTTATGTCATTCAAATCCTTCCCACAACAACCTTTCTTCAACAACTTCTACTAGATCATCCGGTAATGAGTCATAAACATCTAAAATAGTAATGCCCTTTTTGAGTAGATAATCAACCAAGGCATCATCAATTCTAAGCCTACTAATCGAAGAACAAGCATACCACATTTCACCAATATTTTTCATATCACATTCATCCAACACCAAATGAACTTCATCTAGATCAAAAGAGTCAGATCTAGGCAGAGACTTCTCCTTTTCTTCTGAGATAGCAATGACATCCTTTGTGTTAATTTTCCTCCTTTTAGGTTCTAGAGGGGAACCACCAATGACAACCTCTAACTCCTTCTTACTAGAGGAGGAACCCTCCTCAAACTGACTAGACACTATCATACCAGAGCACAAATTCATCTGCAAGGATAAGAAATAAACTTTGCATGCACTTGCTTTATCTTCCATACATTCCAGATTCCTGTAGACTTGCTTTTCGACAGGGATGCCAAATTTCCACTTAACAATCTCCTTGTGGGCGAACTTGAAAGTAAAATACTAAACATATGAGTAGAGACCCAAACCAGAAAGGATAACTCTCAACCAAAGACATTTTGACATTCTCAATTAGCTTTTCCATTATGAGACTACACAAGTCAAACTACTTATTTTCCTTCACCATCTATGTGCAAGATATACAACAATAGCCAAAGTAGAACCTTCATGATTTCTCAAATAGGTTTTGTAAGTGATACCGTAAGCAACATACCTCATTACAGGATCAACAATGGTGTTTATTAGTAGAGCTCATGGGTCTTTATCGATACTAGTAAGTTCCTCCACATCTCTGTATTTCACCATTTTCTTCCCAAGGAGGTCACCAACTCTGCATAATCCATTAATAGCTTTAATGGCTTCCTTAGTGATCAAATAGGGTTTGTCCAAAATGATGTTTCCATCCTTAAATTGACTCAACAGGAACAAGATAGATTCTCTGTCGACAAACCAGGGAAATTCTCCCCATAAATCCATACCTAGAGCACTTACATTTTGTGATTCATCAGTCTTTAACCCTAGTTCCATTTCCTTCATCTTCTAATGATAAAATTCATCCAACTCTACTCCTGTCAACCTTAGGGGAATACTGCTACTTGATTCTCTATCAATGGATTCCATCGCCACGCTTATCTTCTTCAATCCTTCTTCTTCTTTGCAAACTGTGATAAATGTTTTGAAAACTCCACCTTTTAAATAGCCAGGGTATGTGCGGGATCATCATGGAAAACAGGCCCTTAAGTGGCAAAATTTTTTAGAAAAATCAAAGTTAAAGGCTTGGTGTAAAATTTTGAATAATTTAACTACTCTATTATTTCAAAAAATATGTAAGATATATTACGTAGAAAATTGAATTTATTTTCTAAAATACTAGGTTTATTTAAAAATAAATAAAATCTATTTGGTGAAAATTTGAAATTTCATTGTATTAGTACTTCAATTTCAAGGAAAAAATAAGAGTAGGTGTCTGATAAGACCACCTAATACAATAAAAAAATGATAATAGTACATAAGATTTTAGAATGTAAGTAGAGGACTCATGTCTCGATGTTAATTTTTTGTAATTTTTCCAGTAAAAGAAATTAAGTATAATTTTTTTTTACTACCAACTTTTAAAAAATATAAGAACTTATCTGTCTAACCAACTTACCTTGATGAAACTACATGACTAAATTTTTTATTTTTAATCCTATAGTATGCAAAAGAATAGGATCGACCATGTTTTGGATTCAAAAAATGTGATATTTTTTTAATATAGATGTTTTTCAATCAACCTATCAATCTAGACTTTTGAGTCATAATTAAAATAGAAAATAATAGTATTTATTAAATTCCAAAAGAAAGCGTAATTTATATTGGTGGAAAGTTGATCTCATTTAAAACCCTTTTCATTTCACTCAATTTTGTGTAAAAAAAAAGGTCATCGACCACATACCCACAAATACCCATCATATACGCCACTTTTGGCCCATCATGATCTTTTGCATATAACTGATGATGAACTTTCTGCCAAAAAATTACATTGACGATGTCATCAATTTTACTTCTCTTTTCAATCAATTGGATTAACCTTGATCATATATCACCAATTGGATTAAACTTAGTCATGTCAAAAACACATCAATATTACTTCAAAGAGGGGGGAATCGACAGGGTATGTATTGCAAAAACTCCCCCTAAGCCAAGGTGGTTGGCTCAATTTCGAAAAGGGATTGCATCAGGATTCGGTACCACTAAATAGTTCTCCACACTCATTCCTTTTTCTTCCACACTATGATGGTCTTCTTCTTAGATTCACCTGATTCTACAACCTTCTTTTTGTTTTCAGGATTTTCCAAAGCAACATAGTTGCATGTGTTAGCATAATGTCTGAGTTAACTGCACTCGTAACATATTTTTCGTGACTTAACTAAGTGAACCCTAGATCTACACTGATTATCTTTATGACCATAACCATGGAATAAATAGCAATTACCATGAAAGAGATTATTCATTTCATTCCTTCTAGTCGTATTATATAATTCACTTTTGTAATGATTTGCTTTGTGTCCAAACTTGTGACAGTTAAAGCATTGAGTACTTGGTTCCCTCTTGCTTCTACACTCTACAACCTTATGTCCAAAGTTCTTGCATAGAAAAAAATAGCCGTTAAATGATAAGTACCTTTGAGCATTTGGTTTCCTAACCAAAGGTCTTTTTGTAGATGTTGTAGAGTTCCAAACCTTGCTTGTTACAAATGATCTCTCTTTAGCGTCAACTGCTTTGTATTTACCCTTAGTGTTTTGATTTGATCTTTCACTAGTGAAGCCAAGTCCTCCCTTATCCTTGTGACATTTCTATAGGGACAAGAGTTGATCTAGAATTGTGCTACTTTCACATACTCTTGCTTCTATTTTTAGCCATCTTAACTCTTGATCTAACTTCTCATTTTCTTCTGATTTCTGTTTGATGGTATCCTTGAGATTTTCTTTAGTCTTCTTCCATTCTTCCATTTTATGTTTGATAGTATCTTTGAGATTTTCTTAAGTCTTCTTGCATTCATCCAGTTGTTGTTTTAAACCCACAATACTTTCCTTTGACTCCTTTAATTCCTAGCTGACCTCTCTATATGTCTTGCTTTGAATTTTCAAAATTTCTCCCTTAACTTTGAGATACAAGCATTTTCTTCCTTAAGGTTTTCTTTCAACTCTTCATTTTTAGATTTCATGCTTTCCATATCATTTGACATTATCTTTAGTTCCTCCTCAAAGTGATAAGCTCCTGTCATATGTTCAAATTGTCAAGATCTCCCTCAAGTGATTAATCTCTGTCTCCAACGTGGACCAAGCTTTGATACCAATTGTTGAACGGAATAACTAAGAGGGGGGGTGAATTAGTTATCATAAAATAATTTTATTTTCTTTAATTAATTTGGAGTAGGCTTATATCAATCAGAAAAAAATGAAATAGATATGAACATGAAAGCACACAAAAACACCAAGCACAATAAACACTAGGATTTATGTGGAAACCCAAGAAGGGAAAAACCACATAGAATGCTAATTCTCAATTATAGAACACTAGTTAAGGGGACACCGATTAAGGTGATTTTTACAAGGGCTCATTGCGAGATTGTTCACTACAAGTAAGGTTCATTGCTGGTGGGATCACTGCCCGATTAATATAGAAACATCTAATTACAAAATAGTCTCACTGACAAAAGTGAGCTGATGAAGCTGCATCTACACATGCATGAATTCAATTTTGATTAATAGCACAATATCTATCTGCAGTAGATCCAGTCAAGAATCTTCTACACACCTTCCTCGTACAAACTCTACAAAAAAAATTACTTCTTCCTTCAAAACCTTTTATTATCTTCCACACATCATAAACCACACTCATTATTTCATCGAACAAAAACAACTTTTACTTATACGATTTCATGCCTCCATAAACTCCTAAGTCAGCTAAACACCAGACCCAAAATGATCCAAGTGCATCTCAGAACCCTAAAAATTAAACTATTCTAAATTCCCTTGGAATCAAAACCATGTCGAAGTGATTAGAAAACTAGACTCAATGCAACTTGAACAGGAAAAAAAGGAGTTCGTACACCAAAGTTATGGCCAGTCAAAGTTTGGTCAACTAGTATCTGAGGCCAATCAGAAAGGAAAAAATTGATCAATTTAGAATTAGTCAAAATCAATGTCAAAATGAAGAGCTCATTGACATGATCCCGATGCTGCTCAATTTTTCAAAAATAGAGCATGTACGCGAAAGATATGGTTAGTCAAAGTTTGCAGTTGACTAAGCTAACTAGGGTACCATTGCTAACGTTAGCATGCTGACATAGCAAAACTAGTGTGTGACACATGGCAAGATCATGTCAGTAGAGCCAAATGACATGGACCAATAAGAATGTGACACGTGGTAGACTGGATAGGTGATGTGGTGTCCGTACTATGAGTTGGCAGCATAGTCAACAGGTGACGTGGCATGTCTAGTGTGCGACAGAGTCAATGAGTCAAGGCTATGTGGCACAAGATGCCACATGCACCACAAATAGGGCACCATGTGGCACCATCTCCTTCCTTTGGGTGTAGTCGTTGTTCTATTTTCTAAAAGGAATAGGTGGGTGGTCGCACCCATAACCTCCACCTAGCAAGTCACCACCCACACTGTTGTGCCAATAGCTTCACATTGTCTCTATGTGGGAGAAGGTTTTTTTGAAATTTAAAATTTGAGGAATTGTTTAACAAACTTGAAGCGGCGAGGGGTTGAACCCATAACCTCCCTGCCACTAAAAGATAAATCCACTGTTGCGCCACTCAATGACTTTGATATATATCAGGGTTATGTTTGTTTTAAACACTATTTAAGCCTGAATATGGTTAAAAAACCTTATATGGTTAAAACCACTAACCCCCAAATGCATAAGCCAACAAAAATGGGTTAGGGACGAGGTGTAGAGAGTTTTTTTTCTCTTGAAAGGGGATATTATTTTTTTGTAAATAAGGGAGATTGGTTTAAATCTTATATTAAAGGGGGAAAATGCCAAATTTTATGGTTTTAGCCCAAATGGGAAAATTTCCTATATAAAAAGGGGGGTAATAGTTTTGTGAAGGGAATTGAGAATTAAAAATTCAATTATTTTAGATCCAAGCATTCAGAGTATGCTTTTGAGTTGATCATTCAAAATCTAAGTGAGGAGATTTTGTAGGACAACTTGAGAGGAGAATTGTGAGTTCAAGACTCTATGTAGACTCTTCAAAAGACTATGGAATTTGCACTTGAAGGAGTGTTGTTCAGAATCCAGTTTGAATACTTCTCCCTTACAAGGTTGTAGAAGAATTTTGCATTTGTGAATCCAGTGCCAGGTAGCTAGAGTGTTTTGATACTTGAATTTATTTTGGAATGGTGAATTCAACTTTGTAAATGAGGCAAGATACCTATACATATCTAGTTTGCATTTAGTTATACTTTAAGAACTAGGAATACTTTGTTGTTATTCTTGGAAGCACTTGTTCAATGTGGATTTAGGAAGTGCTTGTAAGACTTGAAACTTCCATTGCAGTGACAACTTTTTGTACGCAATCAGAAGACTAGATGTTGTAAGAAATTTGTAAGTGACAATATTAATAAAAAAATGATCACACTTTTTGAGTGGATTCAGAGATGTAGCCCTGAGAAGTGAACTCTGTAATCAAATGTGTTTCTGCTCTTTTGGTTTGTTCTTGATGATGGCTTATGTTTTAATTCCGCAAATAGAATAATTAATGAGCTCAATAAATTGATGGATTGAGTTTTCATATTAGATTTGAACCATTAATTAAATATCTTGGCATAGATTTGGAATTGAGTAAGTTAAACAACTGATTTAAAATTAGATAAATGAAGAACTTAGTTGAGTAAGCACACTCTAGAGTTTTTTAGATCAAGTGGTATTAGAGCAGTTTCTGAGCTCAATTTTGGTTAAGTGACCAGTTTGACAAGTTTTTCAGTTAGATCAATTTGCTTAGTTTTCTTGGTTAAGTAGATTACCAGTTTATGCAAGTTTTCCATTTTGATCAGTTTGACAGTTTTTTGGTTTGCAAATTTGCAAGTTTAATAAGTGAACATCTCAGAGATTTCAGAAAGATGGCATATAAGCAAGGGGAAGCTTCTAAGGTGACAATGTCTACATCCATGATGGATGATTTCTTTGCCATGAAAAGGATGATTGAATCAGTCCACTAGGATAAATCCAAAAGGCTTCAAGAAATTGAGGAAGCCAACCAGCATCTCCAGTTAGAAAATGCTAAGTTGAGGAGTTGCCTTGAAGATTTGGAAGATGAAAAGAGGAAATTACACATGATGTTGTAGAGTGTTGTGGAGGAGCAGATGGGAGAAATTTTTGCTGTAAAAATTCCTCCCAGGATTGAAAATCCTAACATTTGTAATTTTTGTCCACACTCAGAGGATTCTTTATATGTACCCCTCACACAACCTAATAGTTTGGAGGCTTCATTTTTAGTATTTCAGAAGGAGCCATTGACAAACATTCAGGAGGTTGACCAAGTGATAGAGAAGGTAGACAATGAATTTAGTTCAATTCTTTCCTTTAACCATGATCATGCCTTTGCAGCATTTGAAAAACATACCAAGGGTATTGGTATGAAGCTACTACTGAAGATGGGCTACAATGGGAAAGGCCTTGGAATCAGTAGCCAGGGTATTGTTAATCCCATAGAGGTAAGAGAGAGACCTCGATATCAAGGATTGGGCTATAGAGAAGTTAAAACTTCAGACTACAATAGTGGAAGTGACTACAAACTATTTCCAAGAAAAGATGAACATGATGGAGGAAAGTCTAAGGAAGATTATCTTTAATAGTTCGGCACATAACCTAACAAAGGAAAAGTGGGTTCTCCTAAGCAGTTCGGTGCTTAAGCCGGTCAAGGGAAATCCAAAGGTGATGAATACTTTAAATCTATTGTTGATTTTAAAAGTAGTAATTCATTTGTGCAAGCTCTATGGAATATGCGACCATGCACATTTTTTCATGCACCTAACCATTGTGTAGCAAGGTGTAGCAAGAAGCAGAGGCTTTGTAGAAAGTTATTCATGCAAGCTAAGGAGACAACGAGGCATGGATCACACCTTCAACATTCCTCTTCAAAGAAGGAAACTACAATGTAGGAGAAAGCCCAAAATTACTGCACTCATTGCAGAATAAGTGGGCATTGGGTTGAGAAATGCTAAAAGCTGCACCTAGAGCTTCGACACTTATCGAGGCCAACAAAAGAAACCAATCAATAGCAGGTTGCAGAGGTAAAATAAAAACCTATGGTTACCATCCCTAAGGCATTCTGTGAAGAACTTCAACTGAAACAGTATCAACTAGAAAAGGGATGTTCCTTTGTTCAACTTCATAAAAGATGGGAAACCTTGTTGACTAAATAAGTGTATCAACTTTGTTTCATGTTACATTTTCAATTGTGGTGTACTAAGTTAGTTGATACAAGACCAATATGGTTTTGAGTGAAAGACTCCAAATAGAATTGTTTTGCAAGTATTTGCATGAAGTTGTATTACTCTAAGATTGAGATTTTGTAAGGCTTGTGAAGCCACATCTCTTGTAATCCGAAGGAGAATACTTGAAGACTTCATTATGCAAGTTAAGGACTTGTTTCTTGCATATTTCTTGAGCACTTGAGAAATTAAGAGCACTCAAGTGGTTAACATGATTCTCGAGGAAAGAATGTATCATTAAGCTTCTATGTCAGAAGGAAAGAATTTTATACAAGATGGATAGACCATCTACACATCAAGACTCGGTCTAATCTTGAAGCTTAGTTTGAACTTAGTCAGATGATGATTGAAAACGCCTACAAGGAGCAGTGTTTCTTTTAGTGGCCTTGTTGCTACAACATGTATGGATCTAGAGCTGAATGGTGAAGCCTTGAATCAACCATTTTGAAGTGCAAAGGTGAAGGAATGTATCAAGCTAAGGCACAGTTGCCATTGCTCGAGCAATTTGTGAACAAGGAGGAGCATCAGTGTTATGCTAGAATCTTCCTTGGTATTCTTGGCATTAATGGGACACTGTTGGGTTACATAATGTAGAGAGTGGGGTATGTTTCAAAGGAACAATAAACTTTTGGAGACCAAAAGTTTTTAATGGGGAGGCTTGATCCAGGTGGATCTTAGAACCCTAAAAATTCAACTATTTTGAATTCCCTTGGAATCAAGACCATGTTGAAGTGATCAGAAAATTGGACTCAATGCAACTTGAATAGGCGAAAAAGGAGTTTTTCGTATGTGTCAAAGTTATGGCTAGTCAAAGTTTGGTCAAACTAGTACGTAAGGCCAGTTAGAAAGGAAAAAAGTTGATCAATTTAGAATCAGTCAAAATTGATGTCAAAATGAATAGCTCATCGACATGATCCTGATGCCATTCATTTGGTTGAAAACAAAGCACATACATGAAAGATATGGTTAGTCAAAGTTTACAGTTGACTAAGTTAACTAGGGTACCATTACTGATGTGGCAAAACCAATGCGTGACATGTGGCAAGATCACGTCAGTAGAGCTAGATGATGTGGAACAATCAAAATGTGACATGGTGTCTATATTGTGAGTTGGCAGCATGGGCAACATGTGACATGGTGTCTAGTGTGCGGCTAAGTTAGCGATTCAAGGTTACGTGGAAATGATCAACGAATTGCAAGAATCCATGTGGGCCACTAATAGGGAACCACGTGGCACCATCTCCTTCCTTCAGGTGTGGTCATCGTTTTTTTTTCTAAAAGGAATATGTGGATTTTCGAACCCATGACCTCCACATAGCAAGCCATCACCCACATCGTTGCACCAGCAGATTGGCTTTGTCCCTATGTGGGCAAAGGTTTATTTTGATGTTTCAAATTTGAGGAATCGGTTAACAAACTTGAAGCAACAGGGGGTTGAACCCATAACCTCCCTGCCACTAAAAGATAAGTGGACACCGTTGCAACGCTCAACGAATTTGATATATATAAGGGTTGTGTTTGATTTAAACACTATTTAAGCCCGAATATGGTTAAAAAGCCTTATATGGTTAAAACCACTAACCCCCAAATGCATAAACCAACAAAAAGGGGTTAGTGACGAGGTGTAGAGATTTATTTTCTCTTGAAAGGGGATGTTATTATTTTTTTGTAAATAAGGGAGATTGGGTTAAATCTTTCCTTAAAGGGGGAAAAGGCCAAATTTTATGGTTTTAGCCCAAATGGGAAAATTTCCTATATAAAAAGGGGATAATGTTTTTGTGAAGGGAATTGAGAATTTAGAATCCAATTCTTTCATATCCAAGCATTCAAAGTATGATTTTGAGTTGATCATTCATAATCCAAGTGAGGAGATTTTGCAAGACGACCTGAGAGGAGAATTGTGAGTTCAAGACTGCACAAATTCATCGAAAGATTGTGGACATTGCACTTGAAGGAGTGTTGTTTAGAATCTAGTTTGAAGACTTCTCTCTTACAAGGTTGTAGAAGAATTTTGCATTTGTGAATCCAGGGTTAGGTAACCAGAGTGTTTTGATAATTGACTTTATTTTGTAAACGAGGCAAGATACCTTTGTATCTAGTTTGCATTCAATTATGTTTTAAGAACTAGGAATGCTTTGTTGTTATTGTTGGAAGCACTTGTTCAGTGTGGATTCAGGAAGTGCTTATAGGGCTTAAAACTTCCTTTATAGTGACAACTTTCTGTATGCAATTAGAAGACCAGATGTTGTAAACAATTTGGAGGTGACAACATTAATGGAAAATTGATCATGTGCTTATTGAGCAGATCCAGAGACGTAGCCCTAAGAGGTGAACTCCATAATCAAATATTTCTCTAATCTTTTGGTTTGTTCTTGATGATGGCTTATGTTTTAATTGCGCAAATAGAATAATCAATGAGCTCAGTAAATTGATGGATTGAGTTTGCATATTGGATTCAAACCATTAATTAAAGATCTTGGCACAAATTTGGAATTGATTATGTTAAACAACTAATTTTGAATCTGATAAATGAAGAACTTAGTTGAGTAAGCACACTCTAGAGTTTTTCAGATCACAAAACATAGGCTGGACATAAAGATCTTCTTACCACGTTACCAAGGGACCCATAGGATAGGTCATACATAAGATAGGTTTGTTACATAACATAAATTTCAAAAGATAGCAAACTTTGAACTACATGAAATATATTATGGAGTTGATGGGAATGCCACAACTAAGACCAAATCTTGATTATAATCAATTTTAGTATCAACTGGAGATACACAACAAAACTTGTAACATGCTACATGAATGTCTAGATAGAAAGGTTACTTGGAGAAAGCTTTGAGCACAACATCCGACATCAAAAGGTTAGATTTCATTATTCTACATTAATTGACTTCCACATATGTCCCAAAAAGTACTACCATATCCAAATCAAAGATGACATCCACACTACACAACATCAAAGCATACGATAGGATAGGTCATTTCTATATATTATCTGGAGCACAACCTTCCAGATCCAAGTTTTGACATCAATGACTACAATGCTAAGTCATCTCAACAACTTCTCAACATTAAGATTTTAATTTGAAAAATTTATAGTACTTATCAGAAGAGGACTTGTTGTACCTCATAAAATTTAGAGATAGACTATTTCCCATAGAAAAAAATTACTCAGTTATTGGTAACTCATTTGCATTCAGATTGGGTAATAGGTTGATAAATTTGAAATATTAAGGAGTGTACAATTTGTTAATGAACACCAAGTACTAGCATTTTAATGGCCATTAAAGATAATTTTGGCTTCTTGGTTAGAAAATTATAGTGAATAAACTGAGTTTCTTTTCAATTGGTTATTAGGTTTGAATGGAAATATCCTAGTCAGATATCTGACACTTGGAAGATGATAATTTTGGTTTTCACAACATTTGTGAGTAGTTTATGGATTTCATTTTTATCTTTTTGGCTTCTAGTGGTCCTTGTAGGTTTTAGTTTTGAGCTTTCAATGACTTCAACATCTTATCTAGGTATTTAGCAAGGGAATATTATTTTAACAGGTTTTGTTCCCATTTTATTGTAACATAATTATAAAAGTGTCAAATGAAATATGAGGCACGTAAGTCATGTGACTAGCTCGTGAGCTTGCATGCTCATTTCTATATTTAAGGGGACTTGTTCCTCATTGTTAAGGGTTTTGAACAATTTTTTGGTGGGCTTAGTATATAAATATTAGGTGTAGGTTTTAGTATCAAAGAAGAATAGTATGTAAAGTGCTATTTTGTAAAGCACCAATGTACATTTTTAGTTGAAATACATGAAAATTATATTTCCATTCAAAGGAAATTATCTCCAATTTGTATTGCAATTTACTCTTATGAATAAAATTATCGAGGATTATTGCATTTATGTTCACCAACTTATGTGTCAAGAATTTTATAAATTATTTTATGTTTAAGGAATAGAGAATAATCTTTATAAGATACAACCTGGGTGTTGTGTTGGATAAGTATTCTTAAGTAGAGTTGCATTTAAATGATATTCACAAGATATTTCATTACAAGTTGATAATAGAAATAATCGAATGAAATATGTTTGAATTACAGTGGTGTAAGGATTTATATGTTTATTTTACTTTGTTATTAAGGATAGGCATTGAAGTTGAGAAATTAGGCCCATTTAGAGTTGAAAATATAATTCAAAATGAAAAATATTAAGAATTAAATAATTTATTATTACTTATCTTGCTGCCATCATGCTTGAAGATAAAAATATACAAGGAATTTAGCCATTTTCTATGTGCTATTTTACAAATCCTTGTCATAATATGAGAATTAATTTGTTGAAGTGATATCCTATTAAAATTGTTCCTCATTTGGTTATATTGGTAGTAGGGAGACCCACTCAGGCATTTAGAGTCTTGTAACAACCGCCTCCTTCTATAAAGAATTTACTTGGTTTTATTTACCATGAAATAATAAAATAACATCATAAGTAAAATGGGATATAATTTTTTTACAATAATTGAAAATGCAACTACATAACTAAATATATAAATATTTCAAAACAACTTACTTTGAATTTTCAAAATTGAAAAGAATAAACAATTTTTTTTCCTTTTACATTTCAACATGATTTTTTCAATTAAAAAAGATATAATAGTAAATTTTAAGGTACAAGGTCAGAGATCCCATATCTAGATACTTTTTGTCTTCTAGGACTTGGCATGCCATCTACACTTGGATAGAATCACCTAGGTGCTTTATCTCTAACTGTAGACCAGTGGTCCCTCACATACCTTCCTAACTTGAAGTGGCCCTACCCTTCAACAAAGGGTATAGTTAAGAACCCTCTTATTTTTTCCATCTGAGCTTTGGTTTTGTGCCCTACTTAACCAATATCGTCAAACAACTATGGAATAAACATTTGAACTATGTATGAAAACTAGGATTAGCTGAGAAAATATGGGACATAGTGAACCGATAAGTGCATGTAGAGACTACCATACTCACTTTGGCTAAATTATTTGAACTAATTTCAACCACTACTTATGAGTGGATTCGTTTGTTCACTCACCTCTACTTGACTTGGAAAACCATATCTAACCTAGGGTTGAATCAAACTTGTTGTTTGAACAAAGATTAATTCATAATGAGAGCTTTTACTTTTCAAACAATGACTCCCTAGTCAGAACTAGATTGAATTGAATAGTTGTTTCTAGCTTCAAATTTTTGAGTTACAGTACGTAACTACCTTGGTCTTGGAAAATGCCACACGTTCAAATCTCACCAAAATCATGAGAGTAACTAAGTACTCTCAACTTATATCTTTCGTAAATTTGACAACAAAAGAAGATAATTTGACCTATCTGGTTATAATATAGTATAAAGACATCATATACAAAATACCCCATTTGGTTGTTTTTCATTAATGAACATAACTCATTCTTAGGTTTTAACCTTTTGATACAAATGGTGAGGTCTTTATTTTTAAAGATTCCATTAAAAATGAAAGTCTTTCAACAAAAAGTTGGGAATAGAATACAAATCTAATAACTACATATTTAACCAGTTAGGCATCTCTATTCAAGAACTAGCACTTTATTGTGCTTAAGATTTTTCTATCAATTTCTTGGTTCTCAGCCATATAAGCTTTGATTCAATAACAATCAAGAAAACATGGTTCAAAGTTTTTTCATCATATGTTAGTTTAATGCACTACACTCACAAATTATTCCACACAAAAGCTTTCCAACTAGAAAGAAGGGAAACAATTTTCTTTCAAGAAAATACATTTAAAGACTCTCATAATTTATGTGGCAGTTTCCAAGTTCCTATCACAGCTATTTCTTAAAGGAACTAGTTCTTTCCAATAACCCAACAAGATGAACTATCTCAACAAGAAAGATTAAAATAAAAAATTATAGTTGTCTTTCAATAGTTATCTAAAATATATGGTTTGCAATAACTAGCTCTCAGCCAACAACCTGAAGAGTATTAAAGAACTGCTCTTTCTCCTTTTGAAATGAGTAAGATTTGGAAACAATAATGTTCTATAAGATAACTTTTCACTCTATACTAACTTCCACAGAAAAATAATTTCTGCTCAGCTCCCTTGCTCTTAATCAAAACTTGATAGGAGTCCTTCCCACTTCACGACTTGACAAGCCTTTTTACCTCATCACTTAATTAACTTCCCCTACAAAGCTTATTGTTTTTACTCTTAATTGCAACAAACAACATGATAATAGACTCCTCTATTCTCCTTGCAGGATTATTACACTTTCCTTTATGTATTCGCAACTGCAATGAATGATAATGAATAGTGAATGACAATGATAATGATAATGGCCATCGAAAACCTCCTCCAACGTTTTTACTCTACTCGATAACTAACTTACTTCCCCATATCTTCACATAAGCACACTAATGTGGATTCCTGATAGTGTAAAAATAATTAATTTTTAAATCAATTAGGTGCCTAAAACAGTTACAATCTTGGCCCACTCAAAGTCTCGACCCAACAATGGAGATAATCCATTTTTAAAATGGTTAAGGTCGGTTATGAATGCAAGATAACAACTGCATTTACCATGATGGAAGAATAGCATTGAGAAAATTTAGAATTAGTTGCCAATCCCTTCGTAGCCATTGCCACGTTGGTTGGCAGTTACCAAATGCAAGAAAACTTTCAAAAGCCGCCACCTTAGTGGGCTGTTCTCACGCAGCCATACTGCATAAAGGTTGGCATAAACTTCAATGTATACCATTTTCATTTGAGTTATATGCTCCCCATTAAGTTGGATTGAACCAATATTTCCAATGTGGTGGCTTATTTAGCCACTTAAAACATTTAAAAGCAGCTTAAATAATTATTAATATATATACACCACTAATCTTTGGCAATAACATGAAGATGATAGTTATCATGTCATAAATAATATGAAAGAATCAGTGATCACAAAAAAGATTTAATCAAGCACAGATAATGCATAAGCTCCTCTTGTTTATTAGACAGCCAAGGGTCTCTTTATAAATGAGAAATATCCAAGCATTAGGTGTATCAAGACCTCTCCAGTCTATAAACTAGCTGGGAAAAATATCAGGAAAATATCTAGATAGAAAATATCTAGTCTATGCCAATGAGTCATACAACAATAAATGCCTAAGTAGGCTTAGGTCAACCTATGTGTATGTAAGCATTAATGTATACACTGACACCCCCCCTTAAGCTTAACTTAGGTGGGCATGGATAAAATAGGTCTCAACTACTAGCCATGTTAGGTACCCATGCGCAAAGTAATCTCTCATGAAGTGGAGAAAAGTAGAAAACCCTGTGGGAAAAAAAAAATCCTCCAAAAGAGAGAAAAGATGCATGAAAATTATACACATGAAGAAGTACTACTTCTTTCATTAATTACAATATATGATTTCC
>VDFB02082580.1:0-24952 GCA_007258455.2 Sequoia sempervirens
GTTGCATAAATAGATGCAATAAACAAGTGGGTAGGACAAATGCACGAGTACGCATGTGAATGGATAGTATAGGATTAAATACATAGAAACATGTGTATGGGTAAATGGTTAAAGAGGCTAAAAGAATAAGTCAGCTTTGCACAACTTGTCATTATGTATGTGTAGTAAAACATTATCTCAAAATACACACTAAACTAGATAAGAAATGGCATATGTATGCAGTTTACAATTACAAATATTTAATAAAACCTTTCTTTGTCAACTTTGGTGACAAGTTCAGCGCAACTTCTTTTATTCTAATTAATTAAGATGGATGAGCTTTGCACCTCAAGTAATTAGTTCTCGGCCAGTGGGACTCAAAACTAACTACATTGCACTACAGCACCCATTCACTACTGCACTCAGTCCCATGGACAAACCTCTCTTTTCACATGAAAGGTCCCTCTTAAAGCATTATGTAATCTTAAAACCATAATGACTCTAGCAAACCTCTCCCCATAGTACCTCCCCTTTTAAATTAATGGAACTTCTTTACACTTATTGCTCCTACAAGTCACATGGGTAAAGTCCTAAAAATATGTCCCTGGACTGATCATTGAACCTTCTGCCCCATAGATAGTACGGACCTTAACATAAAGAAGTAAACTAAAAAGGCAAAGAACTTAGTATGCATCTGGCACCTTAATACCTCCACTAGTTTTGAGAAGACCGACTTTGAAAATAGGAAAATGGCGGAGTTGGAAAATGTAGCCAGAGCATAACTTTCTTTCCCTTTCATTTACATGGAAAATGTAGCCAAGGCAAAACTTTAACTGTAGCTGCAAATGTACACATAGATTTTGGTAATTTCTGTTTTATTTATTTATTGCTATATTTGTGGAAGCTCAAAACCTCTAGCTCCCCTCTTTTTCTTTTTTGTTCATTTTCAGCAGCACTATGATTCAGCCCTCCAAGGATGCAGAGATAATAAGTGTCATCTTTCTAGTATCCTGCAGAGTACTCATACAACGTGCCACAGCCACCTTCTCAAGGACATAAAACCCCAGAAGGGATTTTTCAGAGGATACCACTTGCAGGCACTTGCAGGCACCAACCATGACAGAAATTAAAGATGAGTTCTTCAAAATAAAATTATCATGATATATTACATAATGCATATGCCCGCAGATACTGGTTATGGTAAGGACGTTCAGTGCTTCATTAGAGAAGGTACTTGCATCATTTAAAGCTCAGCGGGGTTCCATTATTGCTGTATGCCTTGAGATCAAGAGTCCAGGGCAGACTTCAACAAGAAAATTTCAGGGAAGTTATCCCCCTGACCTTATCAGCTTGGCCAAAGAATTTGACCTGTGAGTTTTGATATGGAGAATCTACCACTCACACCTTATCAACTTAGCTGAAGGATGTGACCTGGAAGCCTGCGGATTAGTTTCTCACCTATAAATAAAACGAAGTAACAAAACGTGTATAGCAGTTATCCAGAGGATGGATATAAATATATATAGATAGGTCAGTGCAGTAAGACTAAAAAATATTAAATAATAACAAATAAGCTCAAAGAATACATAACAGCACCTCAAGCACATAGTTATGCCAAAGTTAAGGTCTGATAAATAGTCCAATTTCTGTTCAGTCCCTGATATTAAGTTGTTCTTTCCTTCCATGTACCTTCTTATTATCCACTCTGCAGATTACCTCTTATGTCCTCTGGTGGGCAATGCCCACAAATTTGAATTTGTAAATAGACTTTAATTGCATGTCCTACAGAACTGAACTCATACTTAACCAAAAATATAGATAATAGGATTGTACAAAAACTACTCATAGACAGGTGCTGTTTGTTATCACAGATGAAAAATTATTTTAAACAAAGATGCAACAAATGTTTTTAAAGGACAAACATCCAATTCTTGCAATGCAAACACCAACTGCACTTCAACGAGGAAAATATAAGTGCAAGACCATAAGGAGCCATACCACAAATAGAAGTGCTGTAACAATATTGAACACATTTGGATAAGACATGCATACTTAAGCAAGGTATCATAATCTATACACTAAAGGCTGATCAAGTATTCTAACACCCCCAATGGCAGATGATAACTAAGCATCCCTTCCTCCATTTAAGTTTAAGAGATATTACACCAGAATATAGAACAGTGTGATCAAATCTCAATACTCCATTCCCAGTCTGAAGTGAATCCAACCAATGAACTCTTTGTAGAAACCTGCAAATTTATCCTGAAGGATGTTTTCCAATGAAAGAAGCTGCAATTGGGCCATTGTTATAAAAGCATTTCTCAAATAAACCAAAGCATCCCGTAAAGGAAGCTTCAATAGGATAAAAAATTCCTATTTTGTAATTTCCTAATATTTAAAGAATCCTTGACCTAATATTTCCCTGATGAGATTTGTTTTCTTTCAGAAAGGGAACTACTAATGCTGACAATCCTGCCCTAATTCACAAACACAGTAATTCATGTCTATTTTATCAAAGGGAGCAGAAATGCATTTCATTATGAAAGAGACACAGAACAGATGTATATGTTGAAATCAGAATTAGACAAAGGAAAGATAAGGAGCATACTGACATGGATTAAATTTGGAATCTGATTCCAGCTACCGTCCAGACTCTAAATTGTAATCAATCTCTAATATGATTACTCACTACCAACATAATACATCATTTGTAGCAATCTAGAAAGTTGCCCAAAAAAAAGAGGCATGTGTTCTATAGACAAAAATCAGAAACTAAATTCAAGATATTTGGCATACCTCTATCAATTCGCCACTGATAACAGGTCTACATATTGTCATATACAAACTGTTTCCATTACAAACAACAAGAATACACTACTCGATTGTTATGATTTCGAAATTGTGTCTGTTACTATTCAAATGCTCCTAGGGTGGCGAGGCAACAAGTGCACTGACTTTCTGTAGGAGAGACATCATTTCATCCATTATGTCTCGTTTGGAATCTGGTGTCATGTTGTCTGATGTTGCAGTGACTGATGTTGACGTACATTCTGTGCGAGAAAGCATAGAAGTCAGCATTTCCAAATTCTGTTGAATCAGCAAAAGTTGAGGTTCCCCAGAGGTGTTTGGTCTACATGTGCTCAGTCTCTCTGTCGATAGCACAAGTGAATCTGAGGGCTGTGGTATGGTAGCTTGACGCCCATCTCCATCTCTTAATGTATCCTTCAATGAAGGGCATTGTGCACCATCCTGTTGAATACTTCTTTTCTGTTCTCCATGATCTTTCTTCTCAATTGTATCTGCCAGTGTTCCAGCAGAAGGATATCTAAGCCTAAAGCTAACTCTTCCAGATCCAAACACTTTATTTTCTGATGCAAAGTTGAAGGCTGCTTCTGCAGCAGATGTTGTTTTAAATACTACCTGAGCACAGCCAGAACGTCTAAATACCTTAGTTTCAGATATCTCTAGAGAACCAAAACGGGCAAATTTTGCTTTCAATTCTATTTCCGAAGGCAATGCAAAGCCCTTGGGAAATCTCATAAAAAGAGCTGCAGGTTTTTGGTCGGGATTACTGTCAGTGGAACCTGTCAAAGATGCCACAGGTAACCTCCTTGAATAGCGTTTCCCATAGTGATCATCTGTCTTATCTTGGAGTTCATTTTTTAAACCCTTGCTTGACCATGGTGGACTAGGTAATCTGACAGTGCGTTTTGTCCTCTTTCGAGAACCTTTGATAGAAAAATCAGCTTTTCTGTTCAACTTTGCTTGCCTCACACGACTTGTTGGCCTCAAAGATGATTCTTTGTCAGTCCAATCTACATCTTTGGAATCTGCAGTACAAGAGGAACCAGGAAGTTTGCTGGAAGTTTTGGGTGGCTTTAGTTCATTCGATTCATTCACAAAATTAAGCACAGAAGCCTTGGCCACATCTGAGTTTGTGGAACTTTTCTCAAAAACGGCATTTCTGAACTGTAGAAAAGAATTTATTAAACCGGAAGGCATCTTTTTCTTCTTGACCCAAAATAAAGGATCCCGAGCAACTATTAGAAGTTTAGACAGCAGTTCATGTGTAGAACTACTCTCTTCAATGGACCTGGCAGTTCCTTTTTGTGTGGACCATGAACTACTAATATTCATATTGGCTTTCTTAGCAGACTTGCTACCTTGTTCAAAATGTTTTTGGCCATTTGCTGCACTGATGCTCTTTGAATCTGGAGGCATGGATGCCAGGTCACTTGCAACTTTACTGATGGATTCTCCAGACTTAAAAGACTTGAGAGTCCTTTTTACACCTGGACCAAACCCAGGAGATATAGACTTAGACTCTTTGTTTGATTTTAAGGCCTTAGGATCATTATTTAGAATGTGTGAGGCCAATGATTCTGACTTCTGATGCTGTTTGATCTTTAATGGACTTTCTCTTCTTGGTGTGGATCCTCCTTCAATTGGTTTTGCTGCATCACTTGTAGCTTTCTCAACCATCATGCTAGCCATATTTGCATCTTCTACTGTCTTCGTTGAGGTCAGGTCATTTCTTTGGCATTTCTGACGGCTTGCTCGAATTCCTTTTGAAAACTTCATATAAGAACCTGCACCTGCAATGTCAAGCAATGTTTCATCATAGTCATTCATGTCCTCTTCTGCTTCCTTCGATGGTTCACGCTCTGCAATCAAGTCTTTGAGCTTTCTTTTCTTAATCCTTCCTGCCATTTCAAGTAGCGTTAAATCATCAGCATTCAAATCCTCCTCTTCTGCTTCATGTGATGGTTCACATTCTGCAATCAAGTCATTAATCTTCCTCTTTTTTGTCCTCCTTGGATATTTTTCCTCTGCTTTGCGCTTATGCTTCCCAGAAGAGCCACGACGACTTTGTGAAGAGGGACCTAACCCTGCAGAAACTTGCTTTTCTATGGAAACAATTTGATTATCTGAAGTCCCCAATGAAATCTTACCAGAAAACACAAGCCCTTTAAAAGTAAGGAAAGCAGATGCTTGAGCACAAGCTACAGTGATTTCCAGGTCACGTTCCATATGGGGAAATCTCGCAAAATCTTGGATTGCAGAGAGGAACTTTAAGGGATCAAATGTATCGGCAGCCTGCAAAATGTCTTTATGATCATTGACAACTGCACCTTGGCGTATTCCAAAATTATCCATTGCTTTGGTCTCAAGTATGTGACGAGCTTCTTCAACCTGGCAAGAACAAGTTAAACCCAATTCCACTCGCCTAGCAAGTTCATCCAACGCATCCATTACTGCATTTTGAAATGCCTTGTTAGTGGTCTGTTTTGCCTTCTCAGAAAAATTTGATTGAAAAGGCATCAATTGAGATTCCTTGCACCAACCAAAGGTGGCATCACCAAAAAATGCCACTAACAAGCGGTCCTTTCTAACCCTTTGGAAAACCTTGCTTGCACTTTCTGATGCATCTGAGGGATCAAAAATCTGTCCAGGCCACCAGGGATGACTCCTGACTTTGCCCCAGACCAAGTCCCCAACAGAAAATTTGTTTTCTGGAAGACAATAACCAAGACTATTCCTTTCATTATTTGAATTTTCAGCAGAGGACCTTCTGTGGAGAAATTTTCTGGTATGCTGTGATGAAGGTGAAATCGACATTCGACTCTGCATATTCTTCTCCTCTTCTTCAAGCAGTTCAAGGAACTTCCTGGTACCAGCAGAAGTAGCTTCAAACGCCTTCGTTTTGAAGTCATGATTGGACACGGCTGCATCTGTCAATTGTTTCTGTAATTTCACATGCTCAATAGTGTTAGGATCCATGTCTGCTTCCCTAAATACAGAAGCCTCAGACTTTGTATATTCTATATTTTCTGTCTCAGAAATGAAAGCAACAGCAGGTGTAGATTGTTCATATTTTCTCCCTTTGGTTTGCATCAGATCCCTCAATGGGATGTCGTCTTCATCCTGAATAATCTTAACTGCCTTACAAGTGCTTTCATTTGCAACATAGGTCAAAACTTTATCTCTTAACCGTCTTGTTGCATGTAAACTTGCCGCAGAAAGCACTTCTGCTGAAGGTTCTTTATTGTGATCAGCTTGTAGATTCCTTTTAACATGCTCTTCTTTTTTCGCTTTTTCTGATGGAGGAAGGGCATCTAAACAAGATCCCTTTTGTAGATCTTCCTGTGAACTTGAATTTTCCACAACTGGCTCACCATGCTTACAAGTCTCATCTTCTCTTACCAATGGATTTGAGATGTCATTGGGAATTTGGTTTACATCCAATACTGTATCTCCGCCGCTCTTTTCTGATTGGTCATTGGCTGACAATACAATATGAGGTGCCACAACTACACTGTCTGCTACTGAATGGTGTTCTTTTGCAGAAGTAGAAACATCACAGTGTTGCTCCACAGAAGTCTGGGGGACGTTTGCAGTACATCCATCTTCAAGATCAAGTTGACTATAGTCTCCATCTCGAACTTCTAACTTGGTTTCCATATCTTCAACTCCTATTTTTCTCAAAGTACTAGCTTGTTCTTGAAGGCCTTGTCCATCACTACAGTCATGTACATCCTCTCTCTCCCCCAACCCAACAGCAACTGAGCCTGCAAAATTTTTGAGACCACGCACCTCCCCAGCAACTGAAACCCCCTCCTGAGATAGCAATATTTCTTCTGGTGCATCAGAACCTCTGGCACTCTTTTGCAGAAAACTGTTTTCTGGATGTTCCAAAGATGAGACATCTTCAGGTTCATCTCCCCCATTTTTCCTGTTTGATCCCTTAACCAACCTATGATCGTCTTGAATTGTGGTCACCTCTATTTCTGTTTCCTCCTCAACTTCCAACTTCTGAATCTCAACATATGCATTTACTGATTCATTGGGTATAACATTGCCTTCCCTGCTTTCATTTCCAATCAAAGCATCATCGTGTATATTGTTCTCATTAACTGCATAACAGGGCTGTGGCACTGTGTCACTAACGTAAAGATTACCTTCCAGCTCTAGCCCTTGATTTTGCACTGTCATGTTTAAGCATAAATTCAAAACATCTTTAAGACTTTCTGCAATCTCATGCTGCTGAAATCGATGTTCCTCACTGCTAACATTTCCTGCATCACTTACAGAAGTATCATCTTTGATACCTGAAACCAAGCCTTGCTTTGAGACATCTTCCACTGTATTGCCCTGCTCCATCTTAACCTCTAGTTCTGAACCGATGGAACGCCTTGCACCCACAGTTTCATTTCCATCACTCTCGTGTTTCTCTTCAGCTTCGTTAACTCGCTCAACAGAGAACTTTGACAACCCATCCTGCTCTTCAACAACTTTCTCACTCTCACTGCATACTGGATCACCAACCATCTCCTCCATGGTATAAGCTTTACGTACAGGCGCACCCTTCCTTCCAAACGTGTACTGTCTAACGCACTCTCCCACCCGATATCATTATCTAAACCCTTCACAAGACTTCCTCGAGCCTGAAAACAAAGATCATCTACACTGAAAGCTTCTTTCGTCTTTCAATTACTTAATATTTCGAGACTCGAACCTGGGCCACTCGAGAAGCCATCCATCAAAAAAACAAGTAACAATACAAGTGTTTCACAGATTTGCGAAAATAACTTACCCAATAAAGACTAAAAGATTTAAGAACACCTCTCTTCGTAATTAAAAAACCTCGTCGAAAAACTTGTAAACAAAAAAAAAAACCCAAAGTGCCCTCCTCTGCAAATCCTTTCCCCTACTCCTCTTGTAACCCTAAATCAGAATCTTAAGAACTGGTCTGTCCTACCTCAACGCCGAAGTCGGCCAAACAGTGAATAGAGAGAGCAAGAAACCCAAAGATCCTAAGTTGTAACCCTTGAGAAAATCAGAGACCCCATAAAAACAAACAACACATACCTGTATAAGCAAGCAGCCATCCTTCTTTCTTCCTTGTCAGATCGCAGCGAAGAGCGAAAATGGTGGGTACCAAATATTTGCTGGGCGTACAAGTGCGTTCCAAATACTTTTGTTTTCCAACTTCCCGCTGTAGCGGAAGCCCTTGACCAACCCGCAACTATTCCTCCGATGTTCCCCCAATCGAACGGAATTTCCTCACACTTTACCGAATATCATCGGGAACCCAAAGCAAATCTTCTTCTGTGTTCCGCTTAAGCAACAGGCTGGACACGTGGCTTCCTCATTCTGTGTTTTTACTCACTTGCTGAGAAAGAAGGCATTTATTAACGTTGGGTGCTTATCACCTCTCTTCCCATCGCAAGGGCGGTGCTGCCCTAGGCATTACCCTAATTATGCCCAAAGCACTGCACCCTAGGTACCAAACCATAAACACTCTCTAAAATCTTAATTATATTGATGTAAGAAAAATTACACTATCAAATCCATGATGTCTTCAATGTAAAAAAGTTAGTAGTTTTAATAGAAGATCAATCACAAAATAGTAAAATTTTAATAAAAATCTATATAGTATGCATATTGTAATAAAATATAAAATTATTTATTAATTTTTAAGTTCTTATTGAATAATGAAAAGATAAATGTTGTCATGTTGTAGAAATACTTTGTATCAAAATTTGAGTTCCTATTTTGTGATCCATTATTGTATATATGAATGTACTTAGAGGTTTCATAATTATTCCAAAATTTATATGATTTAAATGTTTGTACATTGTCCTTTGTAATAAACCTTACAACTCATCTAATATAACTAACTCCTTTGGCATTTGCTATTATTTATTTTTATTGATACCAACAATGTACTCAATATTAGTTATTTTCTCCTATGTAGTTATTATGTATATGGACATAAAATACAATGAAGGTTGATGTGTGTTCATAAATTTAGTATTAAATGCTTATGCATAACTACAATGATTGCTTTGTACACTTTACATTGATTTTGCAAACTAGATATATTTATAAACTATGTAGAATATTAAAAAATAAGTGCATTAATTGTAATACACATCCTTTTAGATATTAAGTGTATTATTGCAATACAATCTCCAAGCTTTATGCAACCCTAATCTTGTTTCATCATTATTGATTATCAAGTGACAAAGCCTTGTTGAATTCGACATCATAAGCAACTATGTGAAGATTTTTTTAACTTGATTTTCAAGAGCATAAAAGGTGAGTTTATTTTTATCATGACATGAATTGGTTTCATTAGAATCAATAGGTCTACAATAGAAAACTTTTATGTTCTACAGTCTTAAGGTTTTGGCTCCACATCTATGCAAGTTTCAATATTTTTTTGTGCTTATATAATAGTTCTCATGTGTTTTTTCTTGTTATAGACATATATTAAACAATGTTGGCAAGATAGAAAAAGGTACAAAATAGAGATGAAAGCATACACAAAGAAGATGAAATCTCAAGCCTCTAGTGAAGGTTACAATGGTGATAACATTTCTAGGATTATTGGTCAGTAGATTGAAGGAAATGATATGGCTTCATGCTTTAATGATGTTAGATATGATTACTATGTGGCTTGCAGTCAATAAATGAAGCTTTTGGTGATCCTTATTGCCACCAAACTAAGTCAAATATTTGTCAACTAGTGTTTGTTCTATGTTTAATGACTTTACATCAATTATATTGCATCCAAAGTAGATGGTCATATACCTCTTAAATAATGGGTAGACATTGAGTATGTGTCCTCCAAATTCGTTCAATTGGCATGATTGTGTGTAGCCTATCATGTCTTAATATATTGTTTTGGGAAAGGCATATTATTTTCCCATCATTATTTTATGTCCATTGAGAAGAATTAATTATTATAAAATGCTAGTAATGTGTATCTTATTTCTATGTTTCTCAAGATGATCATGCAATGTGTAATGGTCATTAAATTACATATTCATTTTCAATTGATGAGAACTACTTTGTACAACAAGGAAGATAAATTCCTTTCATTAGCCACATTTACTCTCATGACAAGTATTTATGTTATCTTGCAATTTTACAAAGTCATGTTTAGTAGATCTATCTTCTTTATAATAGCTAATGTAAAACTTGTTTAGATTTTTGTGATTAATGATTTTTTTTTAATTTAAAATAGAATTTCTATTTTTGTTTCTTGATATTCAAGTGTTGAGACTTACATGCAAAGACATATAAGATGTGTTAGGACAAGAAAAAATATAGGTGCTATGTATATTTTACTTTGTTGCCTTTTTTCACCGTACTTGATTCAAAACTAAGGGTAAAATACACTTTAAAATTAATTGTGTGTCCATCTCTAAATTAAAACTTGCTACACAACTCACTAGAAAGAATAAGACACAATCCATCTCTTATCTTTTGTTATTTTCTACATTTGTTTGTACTCCAATTAGATCTTATATTCAATCTAGTTCTACATTGTCCATTTTGATAATTCACTCTCATCTTAGCACATTGACTAATATAAATGTGAATATTCCAATTTGTTAAAAAAATATTTAATAAGATTAATTTGTAAAGGTCATTTTTCTTGAAGTTATATTGAAATTTTTAGAGCAAATGGGTTATTAGAAAAATCAATATCTACTAGCATTTTAACTAGTTACTATTAAATATGTCATTGGATCGATCACTGTGTGACACTTGTTATTACCTAAATGGGAGTAAACTAAAATGGGAGAAACATCTCTAACACTCCTATGGATTCTTTTGTGAACATAATTTAATTTATTTTAAATAGGATCAAAATTTTCCAAAAGTTTATGTTTCAAAAAAATATAATGTCAAGTGGCCTTTGATTTATTAGTAAAGTTGAATGTTTCGTAAAGAATATAATGTGAATCAAGTTTTTCTCATTATAAATGCTTAATATTTTTAAAGATTAATGTCAAAAATCCTAACCCAATAAATTTATAAATCACATACCCGACAAACATTAACTTACCTTTCACCTTTATTCACCTCTAAAAATAATAATTCATCTACCAAATACCAAAATATACTAAATTTAACACTATAAAATATTTATTCTCTAATAAAAATCCTTCTAATAATTTTCATTTTTTCATTTTTTTTTAAATTATATAAAATCCAAAACTAACATACATATTAACTAAAAGCAAGCATTTCATGATAACCTTTAGCTATACTTTTAGCATTCCTATAATACAAATATTTTTCTAATTCGTGAGCATTGTAGAGGAACCTTAATTAGTTCTAGGTAGGTTTTACGTCCAACTTTGAATGGGAATATTATTTAATAAATAAATAATCATGTGATGGTGTAGGGACACCAAAAAGACGTGGTTTAATAAAAAGTTGTGGACTAATTTTTCTCTTATAAAATTTTTATAGTAAATATTTAAAAAATATATTTTACATAATATAAATGTGTTTAATTATTAGGTTATAAAAAATTATGACAAGTTAATATTATATGAAAAGTTGATTTAGTTAATATTATTTTTTATGCTTTATCAAAGGAAAAGTTCATAAAAAATATTTTAATTATTCTTATAGAATTTGAGTGAGTTGCTTCGTTTTGATAAAATAGTGAAAATCATTAAGCAATATGTTCTTTAAACTAGTGATTAATCTTTATGTAAGTATCATAATAAATTTTATTATTTATCTAAATAAAGCAAGTAATTAATGTGACATTACATCATTTGAGAAACTTAATGTATTATAAGTGAGAATTGAACAAAACTCAAACAAAACATGATTGGTATCATTGAAAAGATAAATAAAATATATTCTTCTTTCAATTAGAGCATATATAAAATAGTCAAACTATATAAAAGAGGTGTATACCTTCTACTTTGATTATATATTGCAAACCTAGCTATTATATTTATTTCCAATACAAAAAATTAAAATTTTATTAAAAAATAAGTAAAGTAAGATTCTTGGTGAAAATTGAAGAGTCGTTGCACTTGGTAGTGACTTATGTACTCCTTGATAGTAGAAATTATTGAAGTTTGCTAGAGTTATTTAATTTTATTATCCATACTTGACAAGGTCATAACTCCTAGCTGCTTAGTCAAAATTTGAAGTCTTGTTAGATTGGAAAGTGTAGAGCATGAACAAATCAATCTTAATCAAACTAGAACATAACTAATGGAAAGTGTAGAGCATGAACAAATCAATCTTAATCAAACTAGAACATAACCAATGGAAAGTGTAGAGCATGATCAAATCAACCTTAATCAAACTAGATCATAACTAATGTCCAACTTTCTTATCATTTATCATTTAATTATAATTTGAATTGTCTAAAATGTAACTATAAAAACATAGAAAAATACCAAAAAATATATATACTTTTATAAATTTTCATAAATATACCCAAAAAAATTATTTGGGTGGCCTAAGATGTTTTACAAATTATTTATCCCTCCTTGGGAATCCATAGACTCCATTGCTCTTGGTTTCTACAACAGATGAAAATTATTTTATGAATATAGTCCCTGGTGAGCCATTTTCCCTTCTGTGAAAACTCCCTTACCTTCACCACCCAATAGATGTACAAAATAGAGAAGGTGCATTACCTATAAGTATTTATAAAAGAAATATGACTATCAACATAGTGATCAACAAACCCCCCCACCATAAGTATTTATAAAAGAAATATGACTATTTGTATATCTATAAGTATTTATAGATGTACAAAATAGAGAAGGTGCATTGCCTATAAGTATTTATAAAAGAAATATGACTATCAACATAGTGAAAGCAAGCCCCATTCCCCGACCAAAGAGTCTACTAAAAACCCCCCATCCCTGTGGATACCCCTTGGTCGGATCTTCTCAAAGTCACCCCAAAAAAATGTAGTGTTGCTCCCATGGCTCCTATTGTAAACAAAAAGAGAAAAATGTTGATTCGTGAGTTGGGGGTTGACCCCAATACTATAATGATACCGGATGACAATGAAAACAACCCTAATTGTTCTACTCCGGTGGGTCGAAGATCAACTAGGCTTGCTTTGGTTGTATCGAAGGGATCTGAGAATAGTAAAAATTCTAAAAGTTTGGAAAAGAAGAATGCAGAGGAGTCTCTGGATAGTAAGGGGAAGAAGGTGGCTAGGGTTGATAAAGATACTTCTTCTAGGGTGATCCCACAAAGTTGGTTTACAATTTATGAGAGATTCTATTTTTTGCTGAAATTGCATATTTTTAGAAAATATAATAATTTAAGCCTTAAAAAGTTACATTTAAAGCATTCCAATTGAAGAGGGTTTGATCAAACTACCTAAGATCAAACCCCGTTGGATAGAACCCCACTAGTTTTAAACCATACCTATAACAGAGTCTCCTTTACACCTATCAAAATGCTGATAAAAAACCACTTTTGATTTACCTTTGGGGGATCAAATGAATTCATTTAAAATTTATTTTTTGTAAGTATGTAGTTATTATAAGCTTCCCAAAAAGTATAATTTTAAATAAATTTAATTTTATCATTATATTTATTTTTATTTCTTGTGAATGTAGGTTTTTCACCGAAAATCAAGATCTTTGTTCTGCACATGTGGAAAATAGAAGATTATCAAAAAAATTGAAAAATATGAGTGCACCGATATTTAAGTCTTTGATCCAACAAAAAAATGAATTTCGATACATACAAAAAAGTTGTGTTATACAGTCACCCATGCGAATTGTAATTGGTTTGACTTCAAAACTTGATTAAGGAAAAAATATTCAATAAAACACTATGAAACCAATTGGAAGCACTGGATATCGTAGTTACAAATCTAAATTCGAAAAAATTAGAATTGTATCCTTCATGGAAAAAAAAATTATGTGTTATAGGGTGAGAGTCACTCCTTAAAAATGGTGTTTTGAAAATAACTAGTTTTTGAAGGAGATGGAAAAAAGTGCAATTTGATTCCAAAAATTTGAAAAAAATATATTTAGAATCTATAGAAAAAATGTCGCAAATCACTAGTTTGCATCGTCTTCAAATTCCTCACGGTTTAGCCGCTATAGGTGCCCGAAAGTGAAGATTTAGTTAGTAAAAATCAGTGTAGTGTCCAGTTTGGCCAAAAATTGTAAACCAGTATTGTAGGATCACCCTCTGAGGAAGTGTCAGATAGCCTCGAGGGTGAGTCTCCTTAGGAGGAGGAGGAGGAGTCCGTGGAAAGGGAAGAATCTAGCGAGGAGGAGGAGGATGGTGTTTCAGAGCAAGAGGATAGGCAGGAAGTTGGAGAAGACATTGAAATGGAAGTCGATAAAGATGATGCTACCAATGACCTAGAGGTTATGGAAATTACTAACCTTGGAAATGAAGAATTAAAAGATTCAAAAGAAAATATGTTGGGTTTAGAAATTGTTAGAATCCAAAGGGTGGAGGAAAGGTTGGAGTTGTTGGAAAAAATGATGCAAAAGGATGATAATGCCAACAGATTCTAGGCACTTGAAAGTGCAGTTAAGAGTCTGTGTAGGGTCATGGATGTTGTCATGAAGAAATTTTTCATGGCCACTATCTCTAGACAAGGAAAGATAAAGAAACAGTAGAGGAAAAACGTGAACAAGGACGAGGTCAATTTGTCTGGAAAAATGGAGCTCAAAGAAAATTTTGAAGATTCTATTGAAGGCTTGGAGCCAGATTGAGGATGTTTGATCCTCCGCTTTTGTTCCTTTTTGTTTCTTGTTGTCATGATCTTTTTCTGCTACTCTTTAAGATGTTTTGTTGGTATAGGTCGTAGGTGCCTGGACTGGTATTCCTCTAGTTTTATTTATGTGTTTTACTCTGGTTATCAGTTGGCTACTCTTTTAAGCTTATGTTGTTATAACCTATTTTTGTGGATTGATATTATGATGAACTTGTTATACCTCTTAGAGATTATAGATAGGTTTATAAAGTTTGATGCAATTGGTATAGGATAATGTTTTCTGGTTGATTTGGTTTGGGGGAAGTGGTTCTCTTTTTGTTTTTCTTCCTCTGTAGTGTTGTTTTGTTCTACTGTTGGTTTCTGGACTTGCTGCTCTTTTGTATGGGTCGGGGCCCTTTCCCTACTTAATCAATCAAAAACTAAACTAAATGTAATATTTTCATCATGGGAATCATCCTTAGATCAATGAAATTAAACGCAATTTTTTTAGCAAGGTTGTCAAAAGAATGGGTAAAAGTAGTGTACAATTGGAATATTAAGAAATATAACACAAAGACCAACCATAAAAGAAGTACAAGTGTGGAAT
The DNA here is from genome assembly GCA_007258455.2 of Sequoia sempervirens. Lineage (NCBI taxonomy): Eukaryota > Viridiplantae > Streptophyta > Pinopsida > Cupressales > Cupressaceae > Sequoia > Sequoia sempervirens. Next base: position 15,096 of record VDFB02082580.1, read on the forward strand.
ATAGTTCCTAAGCTAATCTATGAGAGGAGATATGTCCAAAAATTAAATTATTTCTTTAGAAAGAGAAGTAGAGAGAGAGGGAGGGACGGAGGGAGGGAGAGGTAGAGTCAATGTGGATTGTAGTCACATATTGGATAGATAAAAATCACAAAGAACTTTACCTCTTTTGAAATAAAGCCAAATTCTAAGATAGAATTTAATCATCCCAAGGTTTTTTTATGAGGTCTTGACTATGCAATTTTTACTCAAAGTTCATTGTGAAATTGTATTTACAAAGGGACTTATGCACTGGATCTATAAGCAAGGTTAGATTCTGAAGATAATTGTTAGATTCACAAAATCAACCTTAATTAGTGTTCAAAGATCTTTAATTTGATTATATTTATGCATCTCTAAGTACTTCTTATCATCAAATTTATTATTTAAGATGCTTTAAAATCTATGAATTTTAGGGATTTCAAACCTCAAAATAAAATGAAAAAGAAATAGTTGAGCAAGAGAAAGGGTTAGAAAATCTAAGTTTAAAGTGATCCTACACAAATATACTTCAAAATTGCAAAATTGATATTATTTTACCAATTTGTGCTTCACCAGGCCTTGTCACAATTACACACAAATGGTGCAATCTTCTAAGGAATCTTATCACTCTCAAAATTGCTTCAAGTACACCTAAATTCCAACATAGCAACTTGATATTTCGGAGGAATATAACAAGTTATAGTCAAATTTGTAATCAAAATGACCTTCTTTCATATCAACATTACAATCTTTGCAAGTAAACTAAAATGGGAGAAACATCTCTAACACTCCTATGGATTCTTTTGTGAACATAATTTAATTTATTTTAAATAGGATCAAAATTTTCCAAAAGATTATGTTTCAAAAAAATATGATGTCAAGTGACCTTTGATTTATTAGTAAAGTTGAATGTTTCATAAAGAATATAATGTGAATCAAATTTTTCTCATTACAAATACTTAATATTTTAAAAGATTAATGTCAAAATTCTAACCCAATAAATTTGTAAAACAAATACCCCACAAACATTAACTTACCTTTCACCTTTATTCACCTCTAAAAATAATAATTCATCTACCAAATACTAAAATATACTAAATTTAACATTATTAAATATTTATTCTCTAATAAAAATCCTTCTAATAATTTTCATATTTTTTCATTTAAAAAATATATATATAAAATCCAAAGCTAACATACATATTAACTAAAAGCAAGCATTTCATGATAACCATTCCTATAATACAAACAAATATTTTTCTAATACGTGAGCATTGTAGAGGAACCTTAATTAGTTCTAGGTAGGTCTTACGTCCAATCTTGAATGGGAATATTATTTAATTATTGTTTCTCTTTTATTTTAAATATTTAAAAAATATATTTTACATAATCTAAATGTGTTTAATTATTAGGTTATAAAAAATTATGACAAGTTAATATTATATGAAAAGTTGATTTAATTAATATCATTTTTTATACTTTATCAAAAGTGAAGTTCATAAAAAATATTTCAATTATTCGTGAGCTTGCTTTGTTTTTGATAAAATAGTGAAAATCATTAACAAAGCAGTATGCTCTTTAAACTAGTGATTAATCTTTATTGTATGTATCGTAATAAATTTTATTATTCATCTAAATGGAGTAATTAATGTGACATTACATCATTTGAAAAACTTAATGTATTATAAGTGACAATTGAACAAAACTCAAACAAAACAAGATTGGTATTATTGAAAAGACAAATAAAGTATATTCTTCTTTCAATTAGAACATATATAAAATAGTCAAGCTATATAAAAGAGGTGTATACCTTCTACTTTGATTATATATTGCAAATCTAGCTATTATATTTATTTCCAATACAAGAAATTGAAATTTTATTAAAAAAAAGTAAAGTAAGGTTATTGGTGAAAATCGAAGTCATTGCACTTGGTAGTGACTCATGTACTCCTTGATAGTAGAAATTATTGAAGTTTGCTAGAGTTATTTAATTTTATTATCCCTATTTGACAAGGTCATAACTCCTAGCTTGTTAGTCAAAATTTGAAGTCTTATTAGACTGGAAAGTGTAGAGCATGAACAAAACAATCTTAGTCAAACTAGAACATAACCAATGTTCAACTTTCTTATCATTTATCATTTAACTCTAATTTGAATTGCCTAAAAATATAACTATAAAAACATAAAAAAAAAAAATAGATTTTAGAGATCTTCATAAATATACCCAAAACTTCCATTTGGGTGGCCTAAGATGTTTTACAAATTATTTATCCCTCCTTGGGAATCCATAAATTCCATTGTTCTTGGTTTCTACAATGGATGAGATTTTGTTTATAAATCTCGTCCATGGTGAACCATTTGCCCTTATGTGAAAATTCCCTTGTCTTTAGCACCCAATAGATGTACAAAATAGAGAAGGTGCATTGCCTATAAGTATTTATAAAAGAAATGTGACTAACAACATAGTGATCAATAAAACTAAATGTAATAATTTCATCATGGGCGTCATCCTTATAGATGTACAAAATAGAGAAGGTGCATTGCCTATAAGTATTTATAAAAGAAATGTGACTATCAACATAGTGATCAATAAAACTAAATGTAATAATTTCATCATGGGCGTCATCCTTAGATCAATGATTAAATGCAATATTTTTAGAAAGGTTGTCAAAGGAATGGGTGAAAGTAGTGTACAATTGGAACATTAGGAAATGTAACACAAGGACCAACCTTAAAAGGAGTATAAGTGTGGAATATAGTTTCTAAGCTAATCTATAAGAGGAAATATATCCAAAAATTAAATTAATTTTTAGAGAGGGAATTAGAGAGAGAGAGAGAGAGGGAGTGAGGGAGGGAGAGGTAGTGATGATTTGAATGATAGTCACGCATTACACAAATAAAATTCACAAAGAAATTTACCTCCCTTAAAAGAAAATTAAATTATGAGATAAAATTTAATCATCCCAAGGTTTTGCTAGTCGGGTCTTCACTATGCAAGTTTTACTCAAAGTTCGTCATGAAACTATTTTTACAAAGTGACTTACATACTAGATTTATAAGCAAGGTTAGATTTTGAAGATAATTATTAGATTCAAAAACCAACCTTAAAATTAGTATTCAAAGATCTTTATTTTCATTATATTTATGCATCTCAAAGTACTTATCATCAAATTTATTATTTATGATGCTTTAAAATATGTGATTTTTGGAGATTTCAAACCTCAAAATAAAATGAAAAAGAAATGGTTGAGCAAGAGAAAAGGTTAGAAAATATAAGTTTACAGAGATCCTGCACAAATATGCTTCAAAATTATAAAATTAATTTTATTTTACCAATGTGTGCTTCACCAGACCCTGTCACAATTACACATAAATGGTGCACTCTTCTAAGGAATCTTATCTCTAAAAAATGATTCAAATACACGTGAATTCTAGCATAGCAACTTGATATTTCAGAGGAATATGACAAGTTACAATCAAATTTGTAATCAAAATGACCTTCTTTCATATCAACATTATAATCTTTGCAAGTATACTCTAATAGTCTCACTATACAAGCAAGAGGAAACCATGAAGTAAGCAAGCATTGGCTATTCTCCAACTACATGCTCCATAATAATCACCAATTTCTAGGCCTAGTCTAATCTCCCTAAGGATTTTAGATCACTTAGCTACTTTCTATAAAAGTCTTAACAGTGAGCTCTTGGAGCTCCTCTATTTTTGTTTCTCTCTGAAATGAACACTTTTGGGCTATGTATAGAATATAGTACTCATGAAATCAATTACAAATGGTCAATGGTTAGGATTCATCCTTAAAAATTAATGGTAGTAAATTAAAGTCGTCACTTGGGTGATGTCATTAATTACAACTCGCGCTTGGAATATTTTGTAGCATATCTTCTCTTTAGCAAGTTGTGTAGCATAGACATGTAATTAAAATTCTAGTTGCTTGCAATTTGAATTATTTGCAAAAGAAACAATTTAACTTTATCAAATATCAATCTTTGTAAAATAAACCCGTAAAATTATAATTTGCAATTATAGATTTTAAATTTACAGTCATTAATGTTTCCAATGACTTAAAACATGTTCATTTATTTTTTAATCATCCACTTTAACTCCAAATAGTAAAATGTTTAGTTGGGAGCTATATTCTCACAAAAATGAGATTTTTTCTCGTTTTAAACATTCATGAATACTTTTTGTTTTAGAAAATTATTCTAAATAGTTTCTAGGTTTTCCCCCATGCTTTAAGTTTTCTAGATCATTTTGAATGTTTAAATTTCACTAAGAAATGAAGGAGATATTGTTATTTTACTAAAGTTGTATTTTTACCTATCTTCTTCCTTTTCTTCACAAATTTAAATTTGAGAAATTATTTAAATTTTTTATAAATGTTAATTTTACCATGTGCTAAAATGAAGCATTTTAAATGTTTTAAAAAATCTCATTAAAAAAATTTCCCTTTGAAAAAATTAAAAAATTTTGAGTGTTACGGGATGTCTCGTAAGATGTCATGTAGGATGCTTGTAAGAAGATTTCAAAAACTTCAAGTGTTATGGGATGTCCTATTGGATGTGCTATGAGATGTCCTACAAGATGTCTTGTTGGATGTCCAGTAGGATTATTTCAGATATTTTGAGCGCTATTGCACTTTTGAGGGGATTTTGGTTGTTGTTGCACTTTTGAGGGGATTTTGGTCGCTATTGCACATTTGAGGGATTTTGGCCACTACTGCACATTTTCAAAATTTTGGCTACTATTGCACATTTTGGAAATTTTGATTGCTACTACATATTTTCGGAATTTTGGCTACTACTACACATTTCAAGAATTTTGTCTACTATTGCATATTTGTTCCAGTAAGGCACAAAACACCCACTAAGCCATAACTTGCATATTTTTTGAGTATTTTCAAAAATTTCAAAAGGTAGCACATGTTATTTTTTAGTGTTCTTTCCATCCATGATGGTATTTCAACTATTTGGGATAACAAATTTTTGGGTTTTGAGTTTATGAAAATTTTCCAAGTGATTTTGATCATTAGGGTAACTAAATCTGAGGTTTGATGGACTTGGAAAAACTGCCAACATTGTAGGTCAAGTTAGACCTAAGCCAAAAGGGAGGGATCCTTATTTTTCCAAAATAAAAATGGCTCATGTTTTGCAACTACACAACAACTAGCAACCAAAGAAAACAACAAAATTTAAAAAAATTGAGGAAATAAATGAGAATTTAAACATAGAATTTCCAATTTCAATAAATCCAAAAATTTTATCAAGACACATAACAATATAATTAACAAAAATAATGATATTTTCAAAGGAATTTAAGTGTGTGCATATGATTCATTCTCTTCCTTGAAAAAGTAAGATGATAGCAATCATTTGTATTAAGCTACATAGTTTGATTTAACCTTTTAAACCAACCTTGGATAGAGCCTTGTTGTCAGTTAAGAGTCCATAGCCCTAGAAAGGTTATCTCTATAATTCACCCAAGCATAGCTCTACTACCAGTCAAGCATCCATAGCCCTAGTAGAGATATTTGGATGATCTAAAGAGTTAAATTTCTCTTTTCTTTTGATTTTTTTTTAATATTTTATCTTTCTTTTCTTTTGATATGGCTTTGAAACTCTTTTCTTTCAACTTGTTGGCATTAAATTCTACTATTAGGTTGGGAAGTATAATGGTAGCAAAGGAAAACCTTTAGATTTTTCAATTAATACACACCTCCACTACCCCCAACTGGTTCAAAGGATTTTTTTTAAGTGTGAATATGTATAATTCCTTGAATGTTTCATGTTGTTCCATGTTAAGTAAACCTTCATGAGGCACATCAAACAAACCTATGCAAAAATTTACCCTTATTTCTATAATTAAAGAAATCATGTAGTTTGAAAAGTTACAAGTTTACCCCATTCAAATATTTCAAAATAATAAAATTCTCCAAAACAAGAACAACAAAAAAAAACAAAAGGAAACAAAACCAATTAACCTCAAACCTAAGGAGAAAATAAAAGGGAAACCTAAGCAAAACTTAAAGTGGGAAAGCAGGAAAAACTTAAGCAAACCTTATTAACCTAATTATTCATCTAGATGGACTTGACTTTTGGTAACATATTTACACCAAAATTTACATATTTAAACAAAGTGTGCAAGATAATTAAGGCAACACTTAGGGTTTTCAATCTGGAAAATTTATCCCTGCACTCTGAAAATTAACTTTTTTCTCTACTATTCTCATATTCAATGGAATATTCCCTAACTATTAGCAACTAAGGCAATTCATCATTCTCATGGTTGATCCATTTACAAGTTGTATTTTTAGAATATCCATAATCAAAATGGTAAACATCAAAGTTTATAGAAGGAAGGAAAGATACAACTTGATTGATTCATGTTTAGTTGGTGAGGTTTGCTTGTTAGCAACCAATCTTTCTTTTAGAAACTTCTCATCTTTATTTCCAAATTCAAACACGTAACTTTGTAGCACAGTGGTTGGTTCATCTTCAAAAATAAATGTGTAGCTCTCCAATTTAGCATATTTTGTGATCAACTTAAACTTTGACTTAGTGTTTTGTTGGATGTCTCCGACATCGAAGTCACGATCAAATTTAGAAGTAAGTAATCCATTATGAACATTAATTTATTATTCCTATCATTAAATACATGGAATTTATTATATTCAAAATTATTATGTAGAAAAGAAAAAGATTTTCCATCTATTTGTTGAAATGAATCTGCATAGTTGGAATTATGCTCATTAGCATCTTCTTCTAATTCTTCTTTAGTTATCATTTATGTTGCAATGTGTTCACAATCCACATCTTGCATAGTCATGTGATTTTCAAATTTTAGAAACATAATGAAATATTCTTTAATTTGTTGCACCTTAGTGTTAGTTGTGTACAAATTTTCATCTTCAAAATAAGAAATATAAGATGCACATGGTTCTTTTACATTTAATTCATATGATTGCAAAGGTGAAATGTCAGTTAAACTTGACAATAAACATAACTTCTATGTCTCGACATTTTTATGGCTTTTTACTCGTGTCTAATTATGTACAGTAGTAGCAACATAACTTCTTATATTTTATATTCTCATGCTTTGATCTACAAATAATTTTCTCCAATATAATGATAAATTATTTGGTCCTATATAGCTACAACATTTATGCAACTGATCATTTATGTTAGTAAAATCGAAAAATATTTCTTCTATTCTAGATGTTATGTTTTCTCTAGTTTCTATTCTGGAATTATTTTTTGTGACTACACATTTAAGTTGATTTAGCTTTTGTTTACCTTTATTTACATGCTCATTTATGTCAACTAATTTAAAGAAAGAATTCGTAGCATTTTCAGACTTAGAACTAATTTTAGGATCTTTTAATTGACAATTATTTTTTATCTTTCAACTCTAACTTACTTCACAGTTCTAGTCTAACTATTTTGAACCTATTTGTGCTCATTAGTTTATAGTCTATGGTCTCTTTCTTTTCCCTAAGGAGCTTCACACTTGTACACTTCAGAAAAAGGAATTATTTTCTTTTAGCCAAATCTAATTTTGTAAGGAAAGTTATGCAGATAATTTCACCATGATCTATTGTATTATGTATTTTGCGCCTGTCAAATGAAGCAAAATTAGTAAAATAGTGAGGATAAAGATTCTTATCTAAAATTCCTTAAAAAATAGGAATGTTAACCTCAAATTTCTTCTCATAATGAGACATACTATACTTCTAGTTCATCATTTCAGCTCTTTTTTTTTGCTTTCAAATTTTTATTTTTTTCAATTTATAAATTTATAAATTTTTTGATTAAAGAGATCTATAATCTCAGGGTGACACTTTACAACTCTTTATCAGCTCCAATATGTGCATGCCCTCCTTCTAGCACAATTTTATGTTGATGTGGATGTTAGTCACACTTTAGACAGATAAAATTCACATAGAAAATTATTCTCTTGAAAGAAAATCAAATTCTAAGATATAATTTAATCATCCCAAGGTTATGTTAGTAAGGTCTTGACATAAGCAATGTTAGATTCTAAAGATAATTGTTAGATTCACAAAATCAACCTTAATTAGTGTTCAAAGATCTTTAATTTGATTATATTTATGCATCTCATAGTGCTTATCATTAGATTTATTATTTATGATGGTTTAAAATCTATGAATTTTAGGGATTTCAAACCTCAAAGTAAAATGAAAAAGAAATGGTTGAGCAAGAGAAAGGGCTATAAAATCCAAGTTTACAATGATCACACACAAATATACTTCAAAATTACAAAATTGATATTATTTTACCAATTTACATGCTTCACTAGACCCTATCACAATTACACACAGATGGCGCAATCTTCTAAGTAATTTTATCACTCTCAGAAATGCTTCAAGTACACCTAAATTCTAGCATAAAAGATTGATATTTTAGAGGAATATGACAAGTTATAGTTAGACTTGTAATCAAAATGACATTCTTTCATATCAACATTACAATCTTTTTAAGTATATGAAATAATGGAAAATGGGATAGGTGTTTTTGTATGGTTTAGAACATAGAGCAAACCCACTTTCCGATTATTTCATTGAAGGATAACCTTAGAGATCTCAATCCAATGAAGAAAGGAGAAAAAGATTTGACAATAGGGTTGCCCTAGGGGCTAATTGTAAACTAATGAGGGGTTCACCACCAAGTTAGGACTTGGAAAGATAAATGCAATGCAAGATGTGATGCTTAACCCTAATATGATGTAATCTTTCACTAAATGACCTATAAATGCATGAAAATTAAAATAGAAAGCTACAAGATGAAATGTGTGCACTTGGAAACCTAAGGTAAGCTTGAATGAGCTCTGAAACATTGAAAATCTTAAAATTTTGACCTATTGGGACTCATACGTCAATTTAGGCATATCAATCCCAGATCAAGGTTTCTACACAGGAACATGTTTCTAGAAAAAGGGTATTTGAATCTGAAAAAATCTTGAAAAATGCTTGTAGTGAGACTCATACGCCACTTCTAGTGTATTATTCTCATTCCACTTTTTCGAGAATTCAAAGTTCAGATCTGCACTTCAACACCTGCTCTTTTCTCCCAACTTGATTTCTAGATTTGAATCTACGAAAAGACCTACAAAACATAATATAGACTTGATTTGCTTATGGGGGGTTTTCCTCGGTCAAACCCCTACTTTGGTAATTAAACCTTGATAGAAACAATGAAATATGCATGTAAATAGGAATGTAAACCCTAAACTTAAGTGTGTCTAAGATTAGGAAATCTAAAATGCAATGCAACCCTATTCTAATGTGCAAGAATAAGATGTATGAATGACATATGAAGATGAATAACTCACTTTGAGAGATCTCTAATCCCCAAATGATCCATAATAATGCTTGTACCTTCCTTAGGTTGAATGTAGAGTGATAATGGAGGAGGGAATCACTTAGAAACAAGTCATTAGGCTTGGCTTGATGGCTAGTTGCATCTCCTCAACCTAGAATCCATTTTGATTCACCATAGACAACCATGATCAACCCTTTAAAATGCCTAGATCTTGAATGAAAGTGAGATTGAAGACCTGCAAAAATGCTTTAATGTTGCTCTAAGACTTCAACTTTGCTTGCTTTTGAAACTTGAATGCTCTTGTGAAAGAATGCTTGGATCTTGAAATTGCTCTTGAAAATGCTTGCTTAGATGAAATAATGACTTAGAAGCTTTCTTATATAGGCATTTACACCTAATTTACCATTATTCAGATCTCAAAGGCCGACACCAACCAAAAATTTGAATTAAAAAGGTGATTTTCCTACTCAAACCCTAAAACAACCC
>VDFB02082581.1:0-20621 GCA_007258455.2 Sequoia sempervirens
TAACCATTTCTATGTGGGATTCTTTAGTCATCCTCGGTCAAAAGGATATGTTACAATCAGCCCTATCAAGTTTGAAAATGTCTGATGAATCTGAACCCCCAATAGGTTAGGTTAGAGCCGTGTTAACAAATGATTCTTAGGGAAATGATCAGCAGCCTTGCATAGAGAATGAAAAAAGAGTTAAACCACCTCCTTTCTACGTGTCAATGATTATTGGTGATAAATTAGTCCATAACTGTATGGTAGATAGTGGAGCTAGCAGCTCCATCATGCCAAAATAGATTGCTGACAAACTTGGACTAAAATACCAACCTTTGGAGAAGGGAGTGATCCAATTGGATGGCACTTCGGTTAATACTTTGGGTATCATCAAAGATCTAAATCTCACTTTGCATGCTTGTCCAAATTTTTCAGTCACTCAAGACATATGTGTCATAGACCTTCCACCTTTCTTTTCCTTGTGTTTATCTAGAGACTTTACAGCCAAGATAGGCGGTTATGTGTCGGCCAATTGGTCACATATGCTATTTAGAACAAGATATGGGACTAAGGTTACCATCAAGTCTGAAAGATTGGCCAAAGACCACATTGAGCCATATAACCCAAGCCCCATCAATGCTGCTCCTGCTGCAAATACAAATTGTGTTGTTTTTAATGATAATGAACTAGCTGTTGCTCAAGAACTCCAATCAAAAGTTGTTCCTGACGTGCTGCTGCATGAATGGGTGGTTGAAAATGTATCGGATAGTCCTGTAGACCTCATTCAAGATGCTAGTATGGGAAACTATGTCATTCTTGAGCCCTGATATAGAGATTCCAAACTTGGAGAAAGATGCAGATCCGTTATTGCAACCGCTTAATGGACTTTGGGAGATGTTCTTTGATGGTTCTAGAAGTAAAAATGGAGCAGGAGGAGGTGCAATGTTGATTTCTCCACAAGGTGATAGGTACTACTCTGCATTCTATTTTTCTTTTGCATGCTCCAATAACACTGTTGAGTATGAAAGCCTTGTTCAAGGTCTAGAGTGGGCAAGAAAGAGAGGAATAACCAACTTGAAAGTCCATGGGGACAATGAATTGGTGTTAATCAAGTTTGGAGACACAGATGTTTGCTAAAATGACACATTAAAGTCTTATAGAAATAGAGTGTGGAACATGCTAAAAGATTTTAGATGCTTTAACTTGGTGTCATCCCAAGAAGTGGGGTACAAGCATGGCGATAAGCTTCCAGCGACCATTGGAGCATGGTTTGATATTCGAATAAACATCGAGAGAGAAGAGGTCACGGTAGTATGTGAGAGCGTTGGCGAATTGGACCCTCGATCGATAACAACATTCACTGGCAAGTCTTTGACAGTGATGAGCAAATCCTTTCCTTCTTGCTTGAGGAAGATCAGTTCTCCATGGTGAATCAAGCAAAACTTAAGCAACAGTATGGTGATCAGGTCATACAGCTGAAGACAAACAAATTGCCTAAAGGCTTGGTTACCTTAGAGTCAATTTTCAGTACTGATGATCAGCTCAAAAAGGGTAGAGCTGGCTTACAAATCAAAGAAGAACACTATGAAGAGCTGGAGATTTTCAAAGGTGAACTTCTTAAGATAGGAAAACTCTGTTCACCTGAAGATAGACAAGCTTTTGTTGCTTTGTGCCAAGAGTTTCATGATGTCTTTGCTTGGGAGTATTCAGATTTGAAAGGATTTGATCCCCATATTGCTCAACATACAATTGAATTAGAACCTAACGCCAGGCTAGTAAGGCAGAAATAAAGGCCCTTGAATCCTAAACTTGAGCCCCTAATGATTAAGGAGCTGACTAAACTAGTTGAGGGGGGTATTGTCTTCCCTATCAAGCACACTTCATGGGTTTCTAATCTTGTACCGGTCAGAAAGAAAAGTGGTGAGATAAGGCTCTGCATAGACTTCAAGGATCTTAACCGATCCTCTCTAAAGACCACTACCCACTACCCTCCATGGAACAAATCTTACAAGAGGTTGCCGGTTCGGAAAGGTTTTCCTTACTGGATAGTTTTTCGGGATATAATCAGGTGTTGGTCAAAGAGGAAGATCAGTTTAAGACTACTTTTACAACTAAATGGGGCACCATGGCATACAAAAGGATTCCTTTTGGTTTGTCCAATGTTGGTGCCACATTTCAGAGAGCCATGGACATGGCGTTTCAAAGTTTGATCAACAAGATTATACTGATTTACCTAGATGACATCACGGTTTATTCTAAGAATGCTGATGAACATTTGTTACATCTTAGGAAAGTGTTAGAAAAATGCAGAGAGTTCGATATCTCTCTCAATCCAAAGAAGAGTATCTTTGTTGTCCATGAAGGGAAACTATTAGGACACATAGTGTCAAAGCAGGGAATCACTATTGACCCTGAAAGAGTCAGAGCCATACTTGAGTTGCCACTGCCTAATCACAAGAAGGGCCTACAGAGCTTTCTGGGATAGATCAACTTTCTGAGAAGGTTCATTCCAGACGTGGCGAACCTGCTACAACCTCTAACAACTATGTTGAAGAAGAATGCAATCTTCAGTTGGACAAAGGAGGCAAAGCATAGTTTTGGAGAAATCAAGGAGGCGTTAGCATCTGCTCCGACATTGGTAAACCCTGACTTCTCTAAAGACTTCTTTTTATATGCTTTTGGTAGTGGTGGTGCAATCTCTGCTATGTTGGTTCAGAAGAATAGCAACAATTTGGAGCAACCCATAGCCTTCTTTATCCAAATACTTGTTGATTATGAAGAAAGGTATACATTTGTTGAAAAGCACGTTCTCTCTGTGATTAGAAGTCTGAAGAAATTTAAACCTTTGCTTTCAAACAATAAGGTTCATATTCTGGTTGCACACTCAAGTGTGAAGGAATTTCTGTTGAATAAGGATCTAAATGAAAAAAGAGCAGGGTGGATCACTAAGGTTATGGAGTACAATGTAAATATCAGCATCACCAAACTAGTTAGAGGTAAAGGTCTTTGTGAACAGCTTGCCTCAGGGTCAAGCAATGAAAGTGAACTAGAAAAGGATATTGTGCTTGCTAATACAAATGAACCTCAGAATGCTCAAGATGATGTGCCCATAGGGATAACTAATTGGGTCCAATATATGACCCAATTTCTACAAACTGGTCAATGCCCATTAGGTCTGGACAGAGCCAAAAGAAGATACTTTAGACTGCAGTCCATACCATATGTGCTAATCGGAAATGTTCTTTTTAAAAAGAATCTGAATGGTGTCCTGTTAAGATGCATTCATAGTGACCAAATTGAAAAATTGCTTCATGAGTTTCATGATGGAGCTGCAGGAGGTCACTTTGCTCCCAGAACTACTGCCTGGAAGGTCATGAGAGCTGGTTACTACTGGCTCGGCTTGTTCAAGGATGTGTATGCCTGGTCAAGAAACTGCATCAAATGTGCTCTATTTTCAGGAAAGGAAAGACTGCCCGCTATGCCTCTACATCCAATTCAAGTGGAGCAGCCCTTCATGAGATGGGGCATTAATTTCATCAGTCCAATAAACCCACCTTCCAGTGCTGGTCACAAGTGGGTACTTACAGCCACTAACTATTTTACAAGGTGGACAGAAGCAGTTGAATTGAGGGAAGCAAAAGAATCCTCAGTGTTGAACTTCTATGAAGATATAGTCACCAGGTTTGGAGTGCCTGAATCCATCATATCTGATAATTCCCTTGCATTCACGAGTCTAAGGGTAACTGACTGGGCCGTTAAGCATGGAATTCATTTGAGCACATCTTCAAATTATTACCCTCAAGGTAATGGCCTAGCTGAGAGCACAAATAAGAACCTCATCAGAATTATTAAAAGAACCGTAGAGGACAACCAAAGGACCTGGCCCAGTAGTTTAAAGAATGCACTTTAGGCAGATAGAGTGACCCCTAGGAGGTTTGTTGGTAATTTTCCATATATGTTGGTCTATGGCAAGGAGACGAGATTGCCACTATCTATGGAGCTTTCGGCTCTAGACATCGTTCATCGGTTGGAGATGCTTGAGGGACAGGACCCAATGTCTGTAGGGTATGCAGAGCTCATGGAGCTCAAAGAATCAAGGGACAAAGCAATGAAATCTTTAGATTATCATCAGCTCTAGACAAAGAAGACATTTGACAAAAGGGCTACAACAAAGTCTTTTAAGGAAGGAGACCTCGTGCTCAAATGGGATGTTCTAAAAAGCAGACCAGGCCATCACACCAAGTTCGACAATATGTAGACTAGTCCATTTATTATCACAGGCTGTAAGGAGCACAATGAATATCAACTAGCTACAACAGAAGGTGATTTGCTTCCTATCCCAGTCAATGGGATACACCTTAAACCCTGCTTTCAAGCCTGATAAGTGCCTCTATTGTACATAATAGTTTAGGCTTTATGTTTTCCATAAGTGCTATTTCAGCACAGTATATATTTCTCTTTTAGTTTCCCCTGTCTTGCCGTTTTGGCAACCTGTTGTGTCCTGTAAATCTCATGAGGTTGAAGCCATGTGCAAGACTAAATTTTTGTTTGTTTTCTAAGCCTTTTAACGACTCCATGCCCAATGGATAAACCCAGTCACTGGTTCTAATGTTTAGCAGGAAAATATCCCGCAAAGGTCGCCAGAATTGTTGCCTAAATTTTCACCCTCTGGCTCAATCAGGCAAAGCAAATCATGTTATTTATTCCAGAAGGCCAAATGAAGTATTCGGCCTAGGGAAAAGGTCATGAATCTGATGCTAGGTCACAGTGAGCTCAGCTAGGAAGCATGCCTTGTTTAGATTCAACATGAAAATCTTATAGGGGCATAGTCGACGAGACCCCAGGAGTGTCACGGTGAGTGGGGTTAGCATATGGTCCCTGTCGGCAAGACATCGAATAGAGTTTCGGTGACAACGGGTTTCAGTTCGGCGGAGGTTCTTTTATTTGAAAAAAGGTCTCGGCAAATGCATCGTGTCTCGCTGAAGTTAGGAGATCTCGGCAAAGTAAGCGAGCTTCGCTAAGAAGTCTCGCCGAGGTCACAGGGTCTCCCCGATAATCAAAAGAAGCAAGTCTTGGGATAGGTATGGCCGATAGGGTCTCCCCGGCATAAAGGGAAAGAGGGCCTTCAGTATGACTAGGTGATATCGCTGAGATGTCTCAGCGATTTCATAATGTCTCCCCGAGCTGAAATGGAGCTCGGCAAAAGTCAAGGGCTCATTATAGAGTATCAGCAAGCGAGGAAGTCTTGCCGATCGAAAGGAGGCCCCACCAAAACTCTAGTGTCTCGCCAACAGTTGAGGATGTCGCCCAGAGGTCCTGCCGACAGTAGAAAGTCCTTGTGACATACAAGGTGTTATCGGCAAGAGTCTCACTGAGCAGTGGAGCCTCCAAAATGAAGGAAGTGGTTTCGTCCAAAAGAAAGGTTCTCGGTGAAATGTCTTGTCGAGACAGAAATGTCACCCCGACTCAAAGAGCCTTCAGTGTAACAAAACTTTCACCGAGATGTCCCGGCGATCAGGTGGGGTCTCACTGACAATGGAGGAGCCTTTGGTGTAGCACAAGGAGCTCAGGAAGACTTCTTCCCGACCAGTGGGAGTCAGACCAAAAGCAAGGAAGTCAGTCGAGGGTTCATACCTCAGCGTGAATCTTACCGAGTAGTGAAGCCTTCAGAATGAAAAGGAATTTTCCAAGAGGAGGGGGAGTTCTACGTAATGTCTCGGCGACACAAGGGGTCACGTCGATAGCAGGGGGTCTCACTAGGAGTCTTGCCGAAGTGAAATGAAGTGTGTGCTCGCCAAAGCTTAAGTGCCTTCGGCACCTCTTCTCGACAGAGGGATGTCTGGCCGATAGAAGAAATGGAGCCCGGCAGGATGGCTTCTAGAGATGTCGGCAAAGGTCTCCCCAACATGAATCTTATCGATGTAGAGGCTGACTATCTAAGTGATGTCTTACCGATATCACGTGGTCTCAGCAACAGCAGGGGATCTCTGCGTGGCTCATTAACCCACTGATCTCTTGGCGATAAACGGTGTCTTGCTGATGGCTCTAGTAGCATCGATATGATCTTTTGGCCTCACTGGGAGCTCTTAGCAACAGTTCCATGTGTTGTCGATGCTTGTGAAAGGGTTTGATCGCATCGGTGAGACACTTCTAGTGTCTTGTCGAGATGCGATTCAACTGAGCAATTTGACCGCCCAGGAGTCTGCGTGTAGTTCACTCAGCCAATCAGAGAGGTCTGAGGGTCAATAGTGGTAGTCTAAGGAATGTCAAAGGGATGAAAGGCGACGTGTATCTATTGCAGGCTCAGAGCATTTAAGGTGCAGCTGAGGTAGCTCAATCGAACACGGCGACAGGATCGGAATGAATGCAGTAGCTGAAGATATCTGAAGAAGGCTTCCTTGGAGAAGACTCTTCACCATCATGGACACACAAGGGCTTCAGTATTAATTTCGATCAAAATATCTGAGATAGATCTTTTTCTGAATGGGGATATTTTTGTAAGCCCTAATGGGCTGATATCAGTCTGTATATAAGGCATTTTTGCCTTTTGTGTAAATAGTTCTGATGACACACTTGGAGAGTTAGTGATTTTTTAATCAATCCTTTCTCAATCAGTGTATGTTTTTCTGTAACTCAACTGGAATCCTGAATACAACACAGAATTAAACTTGAAATTTTACGTCCATGTTTGTATTGATCCTCATTTCTATATCTTTCTTTTGTACATGCAAGTCTATAACTGTGTTTCACATTTCTACATTTGTATCTTAAGGTTGTGAAATTGATCTTTCCTTCCCAAGGTGTATGTGTAGGCCAAACCTGTTATGACTAAAGCATTAAATCAAAAAGAGGTTGTTTTGGGTATGTAAATCAATTGAATTTAAGCTTTCAAGTGTGTGTTTTGCTGTGTTCATTTTATGATCTCTCATTAATACGGTGTATCACCATAGGTTTAGTTTTCCATTTTTATGCATCTCTTCCCTTTTTCCTCTCAAAGAAGCAATAGTTTAGGTGATACCCAAAGGAAGCCGGCCTTCTCTGGAGGTTCATTTCAACTATAGGTGACCCACAGCCTTGAGACAATCCCATGTTGCTCTAGAATGCTCGGTTTCTTGTAAACTTTGCAAAGGGTGCAATTCTAGGTAACAACAGCTCCATTTGATGAAATGAGTCTAGTCAAGTTTCTTTAGTCATGATAAGGTCAAATAAGTCCATGTTTTGCCATTTTTTAATGTTTTGTGGTCTTTTGATTCATTTTCAAGGTCATTAAGTAAAATTTTGCAAAATTGTTAAATATTGTCATATGAGATCTTGTAAAAAAAGTGAAAATTTGAAAGGTAGAGGGAATCCCAATGGTCATGGGTAGTTGAAGGGTAGTTTTAGGCATTGGTAGGAGTTTTTTGAGTTATAAATATGTTGTAAACTCGATGTGGTTGGTTGTTGAAGGTTTTGGAGAAGAAACCCAATAGAATATCTCAAGTTTTCTGTTATTTTTCTAATAAACTCACAGTTTGCAGGCTTGGTACGGCTTCGTACAGGCTACCATCATATTAATTTTCATTGGGATTGATAATCTTATGTGTTAGCTTCACTTCAAAGTTTATTTGATTGTATTTTGTTTTGTTTAGTGGATTTGGCATTCAATTTCCTCAAAGCGGTCTGAAAACAAGGGTTTAGAGTTTTAAGGGTTAAAATGCATTAACAGGACATTCCACCTTTCTGTACATGTTTCCTCTTGGTGGAATGGGCCTGATTAGGTTAGGAGTAGGGGTAGGAGGCATAAATTAAGGTTGGAAAATAATTTGTGAGAGTTTCTCCACGCTGCCTTGTTAAAAGTTCAAATTTTAGGCCTTAAGAACGAGGCTAGAAAGGATGGATGGAAGAAATTGACTAAGGATAAGTTAGAATATGTTGGATTTAGTGTGAATAGGTGAAGTTAAATGATTTTTTGAGTCTACAAGAATAGGGAAATTTCATTTGAATGATAGGTCATGAAACCCTAGTTGATAAAAGGGTGAAAACAAGTGAATTTGAGTTATTTAAAAAGGAAGTGTGTGATTCTTGGAGGTAGCATAATTTGAAGATGAATTAAGTTGGTACAGGGTAAATTAAGTGTTTTAGAAGTGGTTTCAAGTTTGTGTGAGGCCAGGAGATGGGTTTTTCAATAAACCCATGTCAAACTTGAGAAAAGAGAGGGTTTTGGGGTTTGTGATGTTAGAGGGCTTATCACACCCTAAAAGTGGTGGAATTGGTGCTTTGGAAAACTTTTTTTTCTTCCCAATAGGTTTTTGCATCTAGAAGGAAGAATAAAGGAGGGTTGCTTTGTTAATTTGGCCTAATTGGCCTTGTGGACAATGTAGTTTGCTAGTTTTGAGGAAGTTGATCCAAAGGAGTCTTAAGTGGGTTTGAGGTATGTGGAAGAAGGCCTAAATGGGTTCTTAAAATGGTGGTTTGTTGTAAATTTTGTTAAGGAATTCAGAAAGTTATGGTGGAGAAAATAGGTTTGATAACCTACTAGGAAGACTAGGTGAAAAGTTGGAATCAAGCCTAGATAGATTTTGTATGAGGAAAGGTGGTTGGAATCCCTTTGTATAGTGAAAGTGAGATGGTTTCCACCTTTTATTACTATTAGATGGTATCATATCATAGTTAAAATATCTTTGAAAGTGATTGGTTGAAGTTTACATAAAAGGGCAATTAGAAATTGTAAAGACAAGACAACATGGAAAAGGAAATCAAAGAAGTAGCACAAAGAAATGCACTTTTCAAAACCACCTGCAAGTCTAATGGAAAGGTATGTACTGTAATGGTAGATTCTAGTAGCCTAGATAATATGGTATCTCAAGAAATGGTTGATAAGTTGTATTTAGCAAGGATTCCTCATGAGACACCTTATTATGTTTCTCAGTTGAATGGTGAACATACTCTTTTGGTCAAGGAGAAATCTTGGGTTGAGTTTCAAATAGTTGGTTAGAAGGATAGAATCTTGTGTGATGTTGTACCTATGAGCATATTTCATTTGTTATTGGGAATACCATGGCTATATGAAATATTTTCTATGTATGATGGAAGGAATAATAATTATAATATTATGAAGGATGGAGTTACTTTTAATTTGATTCCATTGGTGGAAGAGGATAAGATACAAAGTAAGAAAGAAATAATAAAAATGCAGGGCAGAAAAGAGTTTCTAAGGCATGAGGAAGACAAGTACAGTGAGAGTGCAGCCACCACAAAGAAGAAAAGTGTTGAGACAGCCAATATTGACAAGGGTGCAAAGTGGAAGAGTAAAGAGAGTGATGAGTTGATGAAGAAATCTGAGAGAGAATAGGTTAGGAAAGAATGCTTTGTGAAGATTCAAGACAAGTTTGTAAAGTATGGTGAAGAAAAGAAAGGATCTGAATTTTGGCAAAGGAAAGCAAAAGAAGGTTCAAGACAGTTAAGTGATGACAAGACAGTGATGAGCAGATCTGATTAAGAGGTTTCTAAGAAGCAAAATCTTGGTACATAGATCCTAAAAAGAGAAAGAGATGCGGTAGATGCAAAGGAGTTTCCTAAGGAAAGGCAAGGTTGGCCTAGTAAGGTCACGCTGGAAGAAATATATTGTCCACTGAAAGGATGAGAAGTTGGAAAGTAGCAAAGTCTAATAGTGCAAGGACAGATAGACCTAATGGAAAAGGGGTCTTAGAGACAGAGAAAATGAAGCCAGAGGAAATGGATAAAGATAAAGTGAATGAAAATATTGTGGAAAGCCATGAAGGGCTTGTAAAGAGTGAAGAGATCAAGGTGGGGACAGTATTGTGTCCCTTGAAGGTAACTAAAGGTAATGGGTAGTCAAGCACTACAAAAACAGAGGTTTGTATGTCTGTAAATACAATGATGAGAGGCAGAAAGTTTGAGAATAAGAGATGAAGAGGGCCAGAGAAAATGGAAAGAGAAAGAGTATAAGATAGTGAAGGTAGAAGAGCAACAATGGGAGAGCATGGTGTTTAAAAATTAGAGTGTGGACAGTCAAGAAAAGAAGATGAAAGGCAAGGTACATTATCCATTGATGGGACAAGAAGTTGATGAAACTGAGAATACAGTGATGGAAAAGATGGAGAATCTAGTGCAAGGAAAGAAGATAGTGAGCCAAGGAGAATGAAAAAGGTTAGTGCAAGGGTTAGTAGAGATTAAAGAGAGAAGTGAAGTTGTAGTCACCCCAAGAGGTGAAGATGTGAAGGTAAAGAGTTTGAGGAAGGTCTCAATGTTGGAAGAGACTAATGATGTGATGTTGACAATGGTTGGCAAACATAAGGCCAAAGTTAGTGTGTTTGAGAAGTCTCCAAAAGATGTGGAGTAGAGTAGTGATGTTGGGTTATGACAGAGAGTTTTCCTTGGATGATAAAAATTATTGGTAGGCAGTTGTATTCTGCCATGATAGAGGTTGGTAAACTTGAGTGCATAGGGGTTCAGAAGATGAAGAAACTTAAGTTGATTGTGAAGAGAAGAGGTAAGAGGAAAAGAGTGAAGGAAGTCTTCTACTACTTCCTTGTTTTGATGGTTATGTTTGTGGGAGCTAGACCAAGAGTTAAGATGAAAGGGGAAAGCCAAGGTGTGGACTACTTTGCAATGACTAAAGTTGAGGAATAGAGTGGAAGTAGATGGATGCAGCAGATGAAGACAAAACAGAGCATGGAGATACAGATCCAAAAAGACAATGCAAGAGAAGGGATACTATGCATGGAAAAATCCAAGCCAGAGGTGAATATTAAGGTCAATGGAGCAATTTCAAGAGCAAGAAGGAGCATCAAAGGGCTGAAGATCAAAGTGTTATTGCAAGTTCAAGAGTTGAAGACTTCCAAGGGACTTGGAAAGCTTTTATGTCCGGGTGAATGGTGCAAAGTACCTTGTTGCTCCATTTGATGAAATGAGTCTAGTCAGATTTCTTTAGTCATGATAAGGTAAAATAAGGCCATTTTGGGCTATTTTGTAATTTTTTGTGGTCTTTTGAGTCATTGTGAGGTCATTAAGTAAAATGTTGCAAAATTGTTAAATGATGTCATATGAGATCTTGTAAAAAAAGTGAAAATTTGAAAGGAAGAGTGAAGCCCAACAGTCATGGGTAGTTGAAGGGTAGTTTTAGGCATTGGTAGGAATTTTTTCAGTTATAAATATGTTGTAAACTTGATGTGGTTGGTTGTTGACTATTTTGGAGAAGAAACCCAATAGAATATCTCAAGTTTTCTGTTATTTTTTTGCTAAACTCACAGTTTGTAGGCTTGGTACGACTTTGTATAGTCTTCCATATTAATTTGCATTTGGATTGATATTCTTATGTGTTAGCTTCACTTTAAAGTTGATTTGATTGGATTTTGTTTTGTTTAGTGGATTTGGCATTCAATTTCCTCAAAGCGGTCTGAAAATAGGGGTTTAGAGTTTTAAGGGTTAAAATGCATTAACAAACCATTCCACCTTTCTTTACCTATTGTATCTTGGTGGAATGGGCCTAATTAGGTTAGGAGTAGGGGTAGGAGGCATAAATGAAGGTTGGAAAATACTTGTGAGAGTTTCTCCACACTGCCATGTTAAAAGTTTAGATTTTAGGCCTTAAGAATGAGGCTAGAAAGGATGGATGGAAAAAATTGATTGAGGATAAGTTAGAATATGTTGGATTTAGTTTGAATAGGTTAAGTTCAATTATTTTGTGAGTTTTCAAGAATAGGGAAATGTCATTTGAATGATAGGGCATGAAACCCTAGTTGATAAAAGGGTGAAAACAAGTGAATTTGAGTGATTTAAAGAAGGAAGTGTGTATGATTCTTGGAGGTAGCATAATTTGAAGATGAATTAAGTTAGTTTAGGGTAAATTAAGTGTGTTAGAAGTTGTTTCAAGTTTTTTTGAGGCCAAGAGATGGGTTTTTCAATAAACCCATGTCAAACTTGAGAAAAGAGAGGGTTTTTGGGGTTTGTGATGTTAGATGTATTATCACACCCTAAAAGTGGTGGAATTTGTGCTTTGGAAGATTGGTTGTTTCTTCCCAATAATTTTTTGCATCTGGAAGGAAGAATAAAGGAGGGTTGCTTTGTTAATTTGGCCTAATTGGCCTTGTGGACAATGTAGTTTGCTAGTTTTGAGGAAGTTGATCCAAAGGAGTCTTAAGTAGGTTTGAGGTATGTAGAAGAAGGCATAAATGGGTTCCTAAAGTGGTGGTTTGTTGCAAAGGTTGTTAAGGAATTCAGAGAGTTATGGTGGAGAAAATAGGTTTGCTGACCTACTAGGAAGACTAGGTGAAAAGTTGGAATCAAGCCTAGATTGAGTTTGTGTGAGGAAAGGTGGTTGGAATCCCTTTGTATGGTGAAAGTGAGATGGTTGCTACCCTGTATTTCTATCAATTTCATCACATCCTTTGTACTTCATGTGTTGTTTGGCCATTTCAAGTAGTATGATAGTAAGTTTTTTGCTTCATCTTCACAAATTTGAGTATCCTTCAATTCCTTCATATCCTCTAAAATCTTTTTTGCAGTCCTTGCTTCTGGTCCACTTCTATCTTATTCTTTTAAATCAAAGACATATGATTTCAATGAATCAGCGAAGTTTTTGAAATTTTCAATAATAGACAATGATGAATTGATACTTTTTCCAAGGTTTACCTCTTGTACAGCTTGCATGGCCTCATCCATGTCTTGTACGCTTATAGTTTTGATTACACTTTCATGCTCATGTTGAGCATCATTTGCATGCATTCTTCCTTCTTCTATGTTAGTTTCTTCTTGCTTCGCAACTTCTTATTTAATTTCAACCAGGGAAATGACAGAGCTCTTCCTTTTCTTGCTTGATCTCCTAGAACTATCGGAGGCTTCAATACTAGTTATGTCTTCTAATTCTAGTATGCTAATGTATTTAGGGATTTTTAAGAGCACTTCTACATAATGAATAACTTCTTCCTCAGTTACTTCATAATCCAACTTAGAAATTCAAACAGTTTTGGGCTCAATTGCTTCCATGAAGCAAAAATCAGTAGAGATAAAGCAATTAATGTCTCCTAGGAACCTTCCCAACACATTCTTAGGTATTCTTATCCTTTAATTCATTCTCATATGAATCATTCCAAAGAATTTCACAAGAGCGTTGTCTTGAGCATCCGCACCACCAAGGTTTCCCATGAGATTTCCTATTTGATGTGCAACCGGTTATGTACTTGTCCACTCCAATTTCCTAATTATCGATAGTTCCTTCATGAAGTAGAAAAGAAAAAAGATTATCAAAGTACCATACTTGAATGTATATTTTTTCCCTTTTTTATTTCCTTTAGGTTCTTCATCAAATTTTGTCATAGTAACTCACATAGATCATAATCAGTGCCATATTAAATCATGTTACGTGCAATGTGAATGGAAGTGGTAGAAACTATATAATAATTATTTGGTCAAAATATTTTGTGTCCAATAAGCCTTGCAGCGTACCGGATAGATGGATTCCTAATTGTCTTCAAGGAAAATTCCTTTTCTTCAAGTGTAACACCTATCTTCTCCATTAAGTCCTTCACCTTCATAGATTTTTTTCCTCGAACTGGTATGAAGCACTACAAACCAATTACATCACTAAAAGATTCCTTGGTTATTCAGTACTCACCATCAATCCAAATGGATTCACCATGGATTCTACTAAATACCATTCTAATGTACTTCTTTTTGTCTTCAAACCATGGGAGCTTCTGCCACACATCCAATTTATTTTCATTTAGGGTTTTGTACTCTGGTTTTAAGGTATCATCATCTCCTTCCAATTCACTTGTCCATAGAACACTTAATTCATTATTGGAACTTCTTCTATTTTCCCATGAATGTATGCATTGATATCCTTAGTTGGTATAACTCCAATGGAGTGCAAGAATATGCACCTGTTGAATCTTCCAATAGAATTTTTGAAGAATTCCTCTTCAACTCAGGTTGTGGTCTCTCTGATACATTTACAACCTTCACTCCTTCCATTACATCTAAAAATATTTCAAATAAAACTTTCAAAAAACTAGGAGCACACAGAATACCTCTTAAACTTGCTCGGCAAAAATTAGAGTTTTGATGATCTGCTACTAGGAGACACGTCAAATGCTTCCACTTCTTCTTCTTCACTTTACTTCTCCTTTGCATGTGTGTAATGAAATAAATTTATCTTCCCAAGCACACTTTTAACTCCTTGATTTGACCCATATCAACAATAAATGCTTCAGATAAAAAGTCGGTAAACTTCGAAACCTTGTATGCACAGTCAACTTTCAAAAGTTGATCCACAAACTTCCACATTAAAATATTTTCTCATGTAGTTTTTACCAATAGATCCACAATATCTTTCTTCATCTTGTCTCTTCATGTCAAGACATGACACAACATATCAGCAAGGGGGCTATATGATTTTTAGTAAAGCTCCCCCTAATCCATAGCTTTAGGTTAGTTACCGAAGGAAACATTTGTACTTGAGATAGGTATGGATTCTCCCATGTCCTCAATCTCTTCTTTCTTTCTCCATACTCATTCCATTTCCTTCTTTACTTCATCTGAATCAACTTTCTTTATAGTCTCATTCCTTTGTCCCAGATTATTCTACCTTCCACTCTTACTTCTGCAAAATCTTGAGATGTGTTCAAGTTTGTTGCAATTATAGCATACATTTTTTCTCTGACCAATCTGACCTCCATTAAATCTTGTTCTACACTGATTAGCCTTATGTCCAAATAAATTGTATGTATATAAGTAGCAATTAAAATTCTAGCAATATTAAATCTATTCATCATCTGACTTATGCACTCAGCAGCTCTATGTCCAAATTTGTTGCATACAAAACATTGTCCAGAAAAGGATCCAGCATTTTGATTCATTCTACCTCTACATTCTATATACTTATATCCAAATTTATTTCATGAAAAGAAAACACCATTAAAAGATAGGTTACTTTAAGCATTTGGTTGTCTAATAGGGAGTCTTCCAACATTTCCTCTCTAATTTTGGAACTTTCCATAGTTCTTTTTTCCTTCAGTCTTTCCAGATTCACTAATCTTCTTTATACTAGATGTTTATTCTACCTTAGAGCTTTCTCCTCCTTCAAGTCCCAAACCACCTTTATCTTTAGAATATTCTTGTCTAGCAATTAGTTCTTTAAGCATTGTAGAACTTGCCTTAAATTTATCCTCATGAATTCTTGCTTTCTCCAAATTTTCTCTCATATTTACCACCTTCTATTCAAGTCTAGTGCATTCATTAGTCTTGCTTTGAATCACTGCATTTAGACAATCCTTGATTTTCTTCTTTTCTTCCACTTGTATTTTCAGTCTAGTGATGTCTTCATTTGCTATCTTTAGTTGTTCATTAACTTTTCTATGTCTTTCTCTAAATTTCTTGATCTACTCTCTTAGCTTCTTGATGCATTTATTTTCCTCTTTTATATTTTCCTTTAGATTCCCATTCTCATTTTCAATTTTGTTAAGATCTTCAATTTCAATTTTTAGTTCTTCATCCTTGTCCAACATATAGTCTTCTTCTACATATTCAATTGCAAAATTTTCTTCCAGAGGAGTAGGGTACTTCCTATCAACCATGTGTTCAAACTCCAAGACCTTCCCAAAGAGGTCAATCTCCTTCTAGGGAACCAATCTCTAATACCAATTGTTGAACACCCAGAATGCTGAGAGGGGTGGTGAATTAGTATTACTCTAAAAAAATTAAACACAACACATTCAATTAATTGAATATAAATAACTGCAATGAATAATGAAAGCATAAATATAACCAAAAAATCACATGACACATGAACATAAGTATTTTTATGCGAAAAAACCAAAAAAGGTAAAAATCATCATGAGGGTTAGCTCACAATATATTATATCTGGATATAATATTTTACAAAGGATCATTGCCAAGATGCACTATCCAAAAAAGAGCTCACAGATCACTGAGTATATACAAAGAAGGGTTGGAAACACTACCTAATTGAACTAATACACTAGCATCTATCATATTCTAGCTTATAGTTCCAATGAGGTACAAGAATTATCTCCACTCAATCTTCTCATCACTACATCATACACATGTAGGTGATACCATACATGTCATAAATCTTCATTTCTCTACCACATCCGCATATCATATATATCCCTTTCGCACTTTTCTACACCATTCTTCTCATTCACCTCACTTTCTCTCTTTCATACTCTAATACCTCGGTAAAGATCTCATATATACCCACATCAGGTGAAACTTCAATTAGGTTGGCCTAATTAGAAAAAAACTAAACATGTCATCCTCAAAGAATTTCATCCACACTTAGTTCCTAAATTCAACACTCAATTTACATCAAGATAGGGCAGAAAGGACCTAAATATAAATCCCACATAAGATAGAGTTGCTCAAATATTCTCCATAAAATATCAATCGTGTTAGGTTGGCCCAAAATAGAACTAAACACAAAGTATTCAAGAGCTTATACAATTTAATCAATCATGCTACCTCAAAACACAATCTCCCATTGAATTATCATCCAACTAACATTCATTAGCTTATCTTCATCATTGCAAGACAAAATAATTATTTGCGAAGAAGTGTGGAATCTCCCACACTGGTACAGTGTTCAAAAGATAATTGTGATATATAGAGCCACACTATTATTCAAATCTTTTTAGAAATTGTACAAAATGTCACTTGAAAACTTGAATGTTGCTCCATCTAATGGATTCAAAATCATAGTTATGATTGTAGAGGATAATACCAACATGCGGTAAAGTGCGCACTCAAATACAAACACACTAAACCACAATACTGACAATGGAAACACTTAGCCAAATTCCTAATAAACCATGATTTTTAGATCAATTGGTACTGTACAAGGGTCACCAAAAATACTTCCCTGTTATGCTAGGATGATCATTATAATGTTGACATCAATGACAACACTGGATCAACCAATGTATATACACTTCATGTTCATGTTTCCAAACTACATCATCAATGGAAAACTTCCAACTTCCAACAATGAGATCCACCTCATATCTAATGTATAGAATTGATGAGTATCAGTGGGTTGAAGCCATAAAGTTGGTCATATTTCAATTGTTTTCAATCAAGGATTTGTAGCTTCCTTGGGTTGTAGCCCTAAAGTAATGTTGTATTAATATGGAGTTGTAGCTTTCTTGGGTTGTATCCCTAAATGAAAGTTGTAACTATTATGTACTGGTGAGGCTGGATTAGGATAGTAGCTCCTAGAAGCATTTCTCACCGTGGTTTTTCCCCTGTGGGGTTTTCCATGTAAATCTGGTGTCAATTATTTTCTTGTGTGGATTCTTTTCTTTTTTATTGTCTTGATTAAGTAGATGAATTCTTAATTGGAATAACTTAGCTTCAACGGTTATTAATTGGGATTAAAATTTGAAGTATATTGATTCACCCCTCCCCCCCCTAAATATTCTATTGTGTTCAATAATTGGTATTAGATAAAGGTTCATTGATACGAACCTAATAGTGAAGGTAGATCCTATCTTTGGAACACATGGGGAATGAAGAAGTTCCCAACAAGAAGTTGTCTCAAGAAGAAAAGGACATACTTCATAAGGAAGATGATGAATTTGAGTTTGAATTCAATAAGGAAGATTGTTCAGTGGATTATGAAGGAGAACTCATTTTTTCTCTAAATGATCATGATGAAGAAAGAGAAAAGAATGAAGAACTCCAGTACAAACTTGAAAAATTAAAAAAAAACAATTGTCAAGTTAAAAGTTCAAGTTGAATAAGGTAAAAGAACTACAGATTACCTGACTTCCAAGCTCAATGACAAATCCATTGAATGCTCCAATCTTGAAGAAGAGATTGTGTTCCTAAGGAAAGAATTGGATAAAGAAAAGGAACAAATGGAAAGGGTCTAAATCTGAAAGGAGGTTCTGACGTTCATGATAAAATAATCAGCTCTCAAAAAAATTCAAAAGAAAAATTTGGTCTTGGTTTTGAGAAAGGTAAAATTCCAATAACCAGTGCATCTACAAACTTATATGAAAATTTTAAGGCAGAAGGAAAGTATAAAATTATGGAGGAAAAAGCTTGCACTAAATAACCTAAGAAGACACTCTCTAGAAATACAAAATCAGATCAAGATAGCAAGAAGGAATAAGGTTGATTTATCTCAATCCATAAACAAAGAAGATTCAAAGGTCCTCCACCTTCTATTCAACATTCCCCTACCAATTTTACTCAATCTTTTCAAGGTTATTTTTATTCTTGCAATATATTTGGACAAAATACTATTAGTTGTAGATCTAGGGCAAGAAGAAATGACTACATGGATAGAAAACCATTTGTGCCTCAAAGATATGATGTTATTTATTTTCATGCATATTGTTATGCATGCAATTATTTTGGTAATAAGGATAAAAAATACAAAATTGAAGTTAGGAGAAATAACTTTAATTCAAAGCATAACATTATTTGCTACAATTGTAATAAAGTTCGACACAAATAAAAAATTTATAGAAGTGGTTTTTTGAAACCACCTATTCAGAATTGGAAGGAAGAAACCCTAATTCAACAAAAGAAGGGAGATGCAAAATTTTGGAAAGAGAAGCAAGGTCAGGAGAATGTGAAGAAGGATGATACCATGCTTGTGCATTCTATGTTGAACACCTGGAATACTAAGAGGGGGTGAATCGGTATTCATTGAACTTCACTAACTTAAACATCTATTCAAAGCATCACATTAAACTTGCAGTAATGGAAAGAAACAATTAAAGCATGCATCACATCAATAAACACAAGAACACCAGATTTACATGGAAAACCCTTGAAAGGGAAAAACCATAGTGAGGATTAGCTCACAATATATTATAATTGATTACAATAGATTTATGAAATGGTGGACTCACTATCTAGAAAGAATGGCTCACTACCTAGAATAAAAAGAGATAGAAGAAAGGGTGGCTCATTTCCAAAGATGAACTGCTAATAATGCATCTACAACATGCTAAAAATATAGCTACACTTAAGCTTAGAAAATTGATTTTGCACACTTCATACTTCACGACTATCACTTTTCGCACTACATTAGATCTTGCACATACTCTTACTTACATCCAATACACTTCATTCACATCTCGCATCCACACTTACATTCTCATCACATAATGAATTAACCTTGTATATATATTTTAACTAACCAAAACATCAATTAGGTCAACCTAATTAGATGAACTGTGTAACACCATGATTTTTTGGCCCAAAAAATCCAACACAGTATTTTTAAAACTAACCAAAATGTTTCCTTCATTAAAATAGGTCAGCATGACCTACTATCACTCCCATGATTTCACTCTTTACACAACTCAACTCTAAACTTTTAGGTTAGCATCGTTGGTAAAGCAACAATTGAAAGAACCAATTGTTCATTCACAACTCGACACGCAAACCAAAAAATCACTTTCCACTTAGATTTCATAAACATCTGACACCTTCCAACACTTCCTCAAAATCACACAGCATAATATTCATTCATAGTGGAATGTAGAGCATTCCAACATGCACTCTGCACCTCTAATACTACCATTACTAAGCCTAACACAATGTCAACAATATCTTCAACTATGGAAGACACCAAGCCCTGAAACATTGTCTTTAGACATGTCCAACGCACTATGAACACCTCTTAACTACATGACAAGATTCTACATAGCGAAGAAATACAGACCATAAGTTTGTTCCTCTGATCACTGAATATGCACACTAGGACTTAGCAAATTCTTCAGTACACTTGGTCTTCTCTAGACCAACACTTTTTCAGTTCTATAATGGGTTTCCATCAATGAAAACACCATATACCAATATTCTCATGTTGCAAACAATCTCCCCCTTTTTCATTAATGGCAACACACTTTTCCAAAACTACTCCCCCTTTGACATCAAGAGTAAAGGGTACCAAAAAGATACTTCTCTTCTATACTTAACACACTTCAACACCAATATCCCCCTTAGTAAAATATTTACATCAAAGTGGCTTCCCTAACAATTTTATCCACCAAAAATGACAAAACTTATACTGCAGCACCATCAACTACTTTTGCATATGTACACTAAAATCAAAATATTGCATTATAGAGAAAAAATGCATAACTTAACCCTTATAAGACTTTCAGTTTAGCAAGGTGTGCCTCCCAGTCTTTCTTTGTAACCTCCTAGTCCTTTTTAGCAAAGTCAAGAATAGGCACTGATTCTCAAATTGAATGTGGAGGTCTTCTCCTTCTTCCAAAGAGCTAGGCACTAGATTCATTTTCACCACTTGCTCAACATTAGTTAAAACTCAAGTTAAAGGGGTAAGCCTTGCACTTACCATATCTTTGACTTGACCATAATA
Source organism: Sequoia sempervirens (assembly GCA_007258455.2). Classification (NCBI taxonomy): domain Eukaryota; kingdom Viridiplantae; phylum Streptophyta; class Pinopsida; order Cupressales; family Cupressaceae; genus Sequoia; species Sequoia sempervirens. The sequence continues at coordinate 20,342 of VDFB02082581.1, forward strand.
TATTATTATTTTCTCCTTTTTCTCTTTTAGTAGAAATAATTGACCATGCATATTTTTAATAATTTCTCTTGTTACTCCATCTGCATCATTTACCGGATCATATGCACCTAAGTCCTAAGAAATTTGTGACTCAATTGAGTCCATTTGATCTTTGATGCTCCTTGTAGAATTTGGCCATTTCAAACATAATTGAAGAAAAACTTTAGCTTCTTCCAAACATTTCTTGACATCCTCTAAGTTTCCGTGTAACTTACCATGTGTAGTGCCAAATTTATCAGAA
>VDFB02082582.1:0-20564 GCA_007258455.2 Sequoia sempervirens
AAATTCACTCTTCATTCATTTCATCTTCTTCAGAAGCTCTAGCAATATTCTTCACTCTCAACAGTAGTTTAGCACTCCATAGCAGCAACAAAAATCCATCAACTTTGTAAAGCAAGTGTGGAACAATCCATTGTAGCACAGGCTTGAGGCTTTGCAACACCTCCCTTCATCATAGTTGAGGCCGTGGTGATTGTTCAAGCTCTCATTCTCCTCCATTAGTTAGTGAGCTCTTGGTGGAGGTGGTAAACATTTTCACTCCTCTCCTTTATGATTTGGTTGAGTGGCTTAATACTGTTTTGTAGTGTTACTTGATTTTTATCCTTCTTTACTTCTTTATCATACATTTTTCTATTGTTGCTATCTTGGTTGTCCATGGAGGTGGAAACACCAAAACAAGGGTCTAACTGAGGAAGACCCCTATATAGCCCCCAACAATTTTCCCTCTTTCTTGTGTGTAGGTGGACACACTTTTTGGAGCTAGCTGGTGAGAGCGAGCATCTTTATAATATATCATTGTCGGTATTGGCTTTCATATACTTAATTTTATTATATTCTGTTGTATCTCTCCTGCCATGATTTTATTTTTTCTCTTAAAATGGCTAGGTCGTTAGCTCATTTTTCTAGCAGGTTCATACTTGTATGTTCAATCCCTTTGGTCATACAGGGGCGGTAACCACATTTAGGAGATGCCCCAGCACATCACGTTGTCATCTTGAAACCGCACTTACGTCCTCAGGCAGAGAGCTACATGAGGTACAGTGTTGAACTTGAAAATCGGCTCGCCTAGCCCTAGTTTGGATTTTGGGTTTGAAGATTAATCAAAGGGCTTTATAGTCCTCATCATTCTCATCCCTCATTTGAAATATCCCTTTAGAGTGAGGTAAGTTATGGTATCCTTCTGCTCTTGGCTCTCCATGACCTAGGGCCTTGACATGGTTGGTCCCGCTCTCTTACACAAAGTAGTTACTTTTGGAGTTTAGCTTCCATATGCATGTCTTTGGCATATGTCCTCAAAAGTGGGGGCCAAAAATAGTGTATAAAATTGTATTCCTTTCTAAGTGATAGTACAATTTTACACTTAATTTGGACCTATTTTAGTGACATTACATTTATGCATTTTTCTCCTTCAATAATAGGCCCCTAAACCCCTTTATTATATATCCCAAGGCCTTTTTTAATTTTTGACATTGCAACATGCATTGAATAATTGCATTTAATTAATTTAAAACCCCAAAACACTTTGATCCTAGATTTTTAAGCTAGGACCCATTCACCCTTGGGTGAATGGGTTCCCTTTAGGATCCAAACTCAAAATTTAAACGTGTTTTTGGTGGTATTTTAAAGTTCCAAATTCAAGTTTTATTTGGCTATGAGACTGATATTCGGGAGATCAAATAGAATTCAAAAGCATTCAATCAGAAGTGAGTTCAGTCACGGAGCAACATTTTCTCTTGTTTTGTGGGTCTTCAAACTCATTTTTCAAATATTTGATCAAGCATTGATTATGATTGAAGGTTGATGCCTATAGTAGATCATGAAAGATTCTAGGCTTGGGAAATGCATTTGGCCATTTTTCCTAACCTAATGATTTTTTTCCTAAGTGATCCCATCTTCTATATTCATTTTACTAGCTACCTAAAGCAAGGCATTGCCATATTTAAGGTTTTATTGGGGTGTATGGACTTCTTCCCAATTGGATCTTTATCATTTGTTATTATCATATAGGAATCATGCTCTAATACACTTGAGTAGGGTTTCTTTGCATGTTAGCTCTTAACAAGCTTAGATGCACTTAAGGTTAGGGCTTACACACACTATTATTTATTATATTTACATAATTTTATCAAGTTTTAATTACCAAACTTGGGGTTTGACTGAGGCAAACTGATATACACACAAAAACAACATTTTCTCTTGCAAATTTGTTATAGGTCTGGATTTGGGAGTGAAGATTAACAGGTATAGGAAGAAAGTGCAAACAAAAGGCTATAGATCTAGTTCTTGAAGTTTTAGAAAGGGTATTGGGACCCATTTTCCTTAGGGAAAATTTGTCCTACTTTAGGTTGCAAAACATAAATTTTGGACCAAGTGCACAATATTTTACCCTTCTCAAATCTTCAAGAAAGTTGTTGTTTCTATTTGTATTATCCTTTAAATCTACATTTGAAGTTTTAAATTGCAAAATTGAGTTCATTAAGTATTTTATTTTCATCTCTGAAAAGTGTATTTTAGTCATACTTTTCACTTTCTTCCATAAAGAAAATAATAGATCTGCTAATAGGGTTGACTCACCTAAGGGTTAAAAGTCAATCCTACCTTTGGATGATATCGTTTCCTAATGAAATTAGGGAAATATGAGGGTTCCCTAGATCTTCACTCCATTTTGATTATCCACATCTGCATCCAATTTTCCACATTTTACATCTATGCATTATGGTTACTTGCATGCATGTTTATCTCTCATGGAGTTATGTAGGAAATGAATCAAGATTTTGGGTTATGATGCATTATTTCCTAACATAATCTAAATGTTTGAATGGTTTTTGAAATATAAATTTCCATCATGTGTAGGGTTAATGATAATGACATTATGTGTGTTGAATATAGGCCTACACTAGAAATCTTTGGAGAAATTCCAATATGTTAAACAATTTAAATTTGTTATAGACCAGTTATTAGACACCACAATATGAGTAACCATCATGAAATTGGGCCAAGTGTATTAGAAACTAGCATTCAAGTAGTTATCTAGTAGGATGCACCATAATATATGGAAAACCATGGTTGTATTGTCACGAGTTACCCTAAGGAATGACTCATGAATACAAGAAAAATACTAAATATAAATGTAAGAAATAAAACATGCACATAAAATTAAAAGTAAAGATAAATAAGATTGTTCCTCTCACTAAGGTGAAAATCAAAGAAATATTGGATTGACAATTATAACATTGTTGATGTGGCAACAATATATCTCAAAAATAATGTAAGAATTGGGAATGATAGATGTATCAATAATAAGACAATGATTGATTGAAACTAAACAACTATTTATTTTTAAAGTGACTAAGGATGAAACATATGGATCATTCCTTTAGATGCATGTTAGACTCCTTGGCTAGATTCATCCATTTTTCCATCTTTGTTATTGCGTCTAGATAGCTAGCGACTTTGGCCTTTCTATTGGATGTCACAATTAGATCCAAAATGGTTTGGATGCTAGTTATTAGATCACAATCTTGAGAGTTTGAGTATATATACCAAATTGGCTCATAATGGTGAGAGGAACATATAGGAGCTAGTAGAGATTTAAATATTTGAATTTTAGTTCAATTTTGTGTGGTGTGGGATCAATCCCACACACTATAAGATATACCCCATTCAACATGCAAAATGAATGTGTAGATATAGATCCAATAATATGCATAACAAATGTGTATGTGAGAAAATTTTGTAATAATAGAAATAATTATAAGATATATAATTCTTACCCATAGAAAAATGCATCTTTTAAAAACTTAAAGAAGTATATGAATAATATATGAATATGTAGATAAATAAAGATTGAATATGTGAAAGTATATGTAAATGATAATAGGTGAAGAATAGAACCAATGAATCTTAACTTAAAATCAATTTAGCTAACCACAAAAGCACACACTCAAAATACAAATCGATAATGTAAAAGAATGTGGGCAACTGTTCTAAATGCTAGAAAGAATGTGAGCAACCACCAATGTAACAATTGATATCAAAGTTGAGGTCATAGGTTTGAACCCCTCACTTGCACTGGGGAGGTGGAGGGGGGAGCTGGGGGGGGGATTGTTGCAAGATGGTGTGCCCCTTGGTCTTCCTTATGTAACATGGCGTTTGGATTTGTGACATGGCTTAACCACCCCTTGTGGAACTTGTATAAATCTAGCGGTTGTATCAAGCATTAACAGGTCAAAATTTTGGTGTAATGATAACCACCAATGTAACAAAGTATATATACCAAATTGGCTCATAATAGTGAGAGGAACATGTAAGAGCTAGCAAATATTTAAATATTTTAATTTTAACTTTCAATTTTGTGTGGTGTGGGATCAATCCCACACACTATAAGATTGACCAAAGATAAGGAAATGAGAATAATAACATGTGAAATGAATGTGTAACTATAGACCTAATAATATCCATAAAAAATGTGTGAAAACAAATTTATATATATATTTTTTATCCATAAAAAAGTGCATCTTTTAAAAACTTAAAGAAATATATGAATACGTAGATAAATAAAGATTGAATGTGTGAAAGCATATGTAAATGATAATAGGCGAAGAATTGAACCATGAATCCTAACTAAAAATCAATTCAACTGACCACAAAAGCACACACTCAATATACATAACAAGAATTCTGAAGAACGTGGGCAACCGTTCTAAACGCTAGAAAGAATGTGAGCTATCCCGATTTTACAGCGACACCTTGAACTTTCTACAAGAACGACGGTCATATACTCAACTTTACCTGCTAAAGGAGTGAAGCAAAGTTACAAATAGAAACGAGTATGATAGCATGACTACTGACCATACGATTGTGTGGAGACCTTTCGTTGTATATGGCTTGTATGCCGTATGAACCACGATGGTTACTTGTGTCACTTTCACACTCGCGCCATCATCATTGTCTAAATTTCTAAACTGATAGAGACTTTTTGTAAATTATATGGTAGGTTGGGAGATAAGTTCGGAAAGAGAGAAAAAGTTATGGGTGTTGATCTTACTTTTGTGAATGATACGTTAGGTTTGGAGATCAGTCTGGTCTGAACCTGAGTTCTCATTGAATTTGCATCACTGACAAGATGGATAGTTAGGTTTGGGAATAAAATACCTTCCGGATGACATTTTTGTCTTCATTTCTTTGTTTTAAATTGGGTGAAGCTCGTGAGGTTTTAATGGGATCTGCTAGTACTTCCAGATCTGTTTGGATATGGGCATAATTAAGCCATCAGTGACATTGTTCAACTGGTCCCATTTCAAGATAGGAGTAAACACAGTGTAGTTTGTATTTATGTTTGATGACGCTTTTCCTGATGTATACCTTTCAAGACATCAAGACCCGTGCATTCTAGACTTCTGTTTGACCTCTATCAGCTCTCGTATTCATAGTAACTAAGTATTAAAGACTCCAAGTTAGCAGAATTCTAGCAACTTGAAATCCACACAATAATAATTTGTTTCTTAAACATGTACAAAATATTCGATATTTAGATAATTCATAAGTAGTAGTCATTTTTTCTGGATTTACCTCTGTGAATTTATTTGCATTAACATTTCGGATCACACTCCATGATCAATCAGGCTGAGAAAAGAGCTGAATGAATTTATGTCCTTTCTAAATAAAAGTATGAAAGTTTTTACATTAGAAATTAATGAAAAGTTAGATTAAAAGAACGGCAGAACCAAAAAGTGTGTTTGAGTTAATATTGATTTTATTTGTAAGTTTGACAAATAATTTTTCTTCTGAAATATGTATACAGATGTAACTTTTCATTTAATTTTTTGTTCATATTATAAGAATAGTTTATTATATTTATATTAAAAAAAAAAAAGTTAGGTTCTTTTATTATGTTGTTATTTATCAATGCATATTCATTTTTATATTTCTTCAACTAATTTTTTTTCTTAACTTTACATATTTCTTACTTATCATGTCTATTCATCCACTTTTTTATAGATATTCCATTATCACAACAATTTTGATCACCTTTTTGTCATAGACCAATTCCATGTGTGTGAAAGTAATGCTTGTATAGATTTGACTCATGAAATTTCAAATTCAAATTTTGGTCAACTCTTACCCACTGATTTCCTAACATGACCTAACTAAACATATGTTTTCTTGATTTCTTGCAATTTCCTTGTATTTAAATGTATTCAATTGCAATATTTTTGTAATAAATGGAATTTTATTCTTGGAAAAAATGACTAACCTTTCATGAGAATAAATCTACTTATTACACCAGGATGAATCAACAAATTTAAAACTATTTTGATTATACTTTTTACAAATTTCATAATTGAACAAAAAAATATGAATTATGATATCAAGTCTCCACGATCCATATTGTTGTTTAGTACATTGCTTCTAGATTTGATTGTGTTGAATCTTTTTATGCATCAATGTTTTGGATCACAATTCATGATCCATCATCAAGATGAAAGAGATATCACAAAGTGTGATCTATAATGTTGATGCACAAAAATCTCCAACAAAATTGAATCTAGAAGCAATACTAAACTATGATATGAAATGTTTAGATCTACAATAGATTGGGGAAAATATATTTGTACAGGAGAAAACTTAAAAACCTATTTCAATAGAAATAAAAATTAATGGTCCTAGGAAACTTGTTTCATTTTTTGGGAAGCCTCTTCCTTAGACACTATCACATAACATAAATGTTATTGTGTTACACTATTAGCTAGTACAAATGGCTGAAGGAAAGAACCATTATGTCCAAATAGATGCTTGTGCATACAAAATAAAAATACTAAATCTACATAACACAAAATTTTTAAAATGACATAAATGAAAATGAAGCTAGTTGATATATCGAGGAAATATAGAGATGATGAGGGGTTCAACACAAAGACCTATTTCCCTAATTTCATTCAAAATGTAAGCTATGAAATGCAAATGGAGGATAGTAATCAAAATTCAGATCTGGAAAGGGGAAAAGGGTGTGTACCTTTCACCAAAAGTCGCCTTTTGAAGCTCACTGAGGACTCATTCTCCCTATGGTGAATGGGTCCTAGCTAGGGCTCCTGAAAAGTGCTTTTTGGGTTCTCTTCTACTGTGTCTGCACTCCCATATTCACAATTCTCACTATTAGACAATCGAAAATAAATTATGTAGAGGAGTTTCCATGAGATGACAACTTTTTTTGCAACTTTGACAACTTTGTAACTTTCTTCAATTTTTCTCTTCAAAGGATCTTCAACCTAAAATATGCAATTACACATCAAAGAGGGAAAAGTGTTGTTTTTGTTAGGGAATGGGGGTTTTCCTTGGTCAAACCTCGTTTTGGTAATTAGACCTTGAAATGAAATAGAAAAGCATGAAGGAATGATGAATGAACAACAATATGTAACAAGTTACCAATCCTTATTTAAACCTTGGAATACAAATCTGCAAACTAGCATGAAGTGGCCACAATGAATGTAGATCTTGATCATGAAACTTGATTAGAGATAATGTCCTTGAATACTTACATAGATATTGAACACTACATCACCATATTAGCTCAAAAAACATGCATGATGTAAGAAATATTTGACATGATTATAGGAATCTTGATTGCTATAATATTCTTCAATAAAATCTACCCTTGAATGCCTTGATATTTCTCTAGCTTGATCTCATGAAGTCACAAAAAATTTCTAGGTTTTTAGGATGAAACATAGTGAAACGGCCTCTTATTTATACATATATTAACATTAATTACCGAAATTTAAATATCACAAGCTGATATTTGAATGTATAATTTGAAATCATTTAAAATCTGCCAAAAAAAAAGTTGGAATTTAGGTCCTAGGTGCAAGTGAGGACCCATTTGCACTATTCTTAATGGGTCATAGGCCACTTTCCTAGGACACATATTACCCAATGTTAAACCTTAAGCAATGAAATTTATAAATGTTGGGTTTTTTCCTTGAGAATTTACAATTAATTAGGCTTGGATTTGAATTAAAGGGGTGAATTAAGATAAATTGACCTCAATTAATTAATGAATCTCTAGATTAGTGTGAAAGTGTAAAGATACACCTTACAATACCAAAAAAAAGGCACAATTAAGTCCATTTTATTTGAATGGGACCTAGACTTAATGTGAATATGTAAAATACATATTACAATGCTAAATTAAGGCATCATTAAGCTCATTTATTTATTAATTATTGATTCCCAAATTATGTGTGAAAAAGGAATACATTTTCCTACATTACACTAGTTTTCTATATATTCCAAATAAAAAGAAAAAAAATCTAAAAGGAGAGTTTTAAAGTGTGTCATCGAGTAAAGATTCTTCTTAAAAAACAAGCCTATAAATACTAAAAATATAAGAATAAAAAAAGATTTTGATAATATTGAGAAGATAAAATTCTAAATTCTTTGAAATAAAAGTATGCTTAATAATAATATAGGAATAACAAGTACATTATGTTAACACTGGAAATATTTAAATGAAAGCACAAAAAAATGGTAACATTAAGAGAAAGGGAACAATATTATTGGAATAAAATCACCTAGAAGTTCCTTCAACCCACAACAATAATTTTGTTGCCTCAATCTTATCATTCTTCACAATCTCATGAAGGTGGAGACCAAAAATACTCAATAAAATGAAATGAATTGTATTGGTATAGCTTGTTGTGCAAAATAATAGAGTTTCTTTGAAAATTGTGAAGCTTCAATGTTTGAATATGAAAAATGGACTTCCTTATGCAAAATAGGTGAGTAAAATTGTTTTTTCTCAATCTATTTGCATGTAATATCTTTAATTCAAATTTCAATGGTTTAGGTCATGCTCCAATGACCATTAGAGCCATGAATTTATGTGAGATGCTAGCATGACATGTGGATGTCTTCATATTGTGCTCCTATCTTACAAAATTTAGATTTAGAAGGATGTGACTATCATAAAAAAATTAGATATATAAAATTAAAGTGTTATCATTTAGTATTTGAAGTGTCCTATAGTATAGGACTAAAGTGAGGGTATGATGTAATATGAAATTGTAAGGGCATGCAATTTTTGATAGTACATAATTTATCACTTGAAAAATCCACATAGATCCAAGCATTTATTGGCATATCATTCTAAGAAGTGTTCTAAGAACACTTCATTTGGTATACTAAAATTAATCTAAGTGTTGGTTATTTTTTAAGAACCAAACTTAATCTCAGTCCTAGCCTATGAATTTTCCACAACTCAATTATCAACAAGGTTGAGGATTGGCCAACACCTAAGTAAAGTAATTAGTACTTCACATCTTCTCTTCAGGCTCTATGAGACCCAAGAGGGTAATACTATGCATACTCATAATATCTCACATTAGGTCAAGAGTATTTCTTCGCACAAATGCACTATCACAAGAAACTCACCTCATCAAAGGATCGATAGACCTTAGATAGAAGTGTTACTCATTTTAGGGAATGAACTTACATACTTAAACTTGGGGCAATGTAGTTTAGATTATTTTATGAATCTTTCTTCATCTTGAATCCTAGGCCAAATTTAATACTAGCTCAACTGACCACAAGATAAATTAATAAAACAATTTGTGCCTTATCTAAGGGAGAAAAAGAGTTATAACTTGTAATCAATTGGTAATACAATTCTGATTGAACTTTAGAAATCAATGGACTATTAGAATTCCACTTTGTAACATCTAACTCACTGTGTTGCAAAATATCGCTTCCTTACTAAATCCTATATCCTTTTCTCACAAACTAATGACCTTACTTTCACATTTAATCAACTCATTGAACTGAAGCATAAAACAAGTTCACCCACTTGGTGCAAATGATAGAAGACAAATCAAATCATAATTGACAACTTCATTCATAACTTGGAAGAAAATACATAGAAGAGCAACATTTTGGAGCTAAAATTCTTCTTCATTTATGATATTGCTTTGTAAAACCACATTTAAGATCTGTATACAGTATAAATTTCATCTTAGATTTGCTTCTAATATATCTACTAAAGTATCTATTTACATTTTATTCTACTATTTAGAGCATAGTATCAATTGTAACCTCTTCTAGACTCAAAAATCTGAACTCTTTATATCAGCCATGAAATCCTCTTTATAAAAATAGGGGAGCAACAAGCACCTAACTAAATTACAATTTCACTTTCATTTAAGTTCATTTCAAAAACCTAATTCTAACTGACTCGTCAAACAACTCCACAGGCAGTTTCATATGAAATCATTTGAGAACAAGGGAGGACAAAAGGAAAAAAACATGTGTAAGACACTGGTAGTCATTGTCACAACATTTGTTGTTGAAACAAAAATATTCCATTCATATCTTCCAAATGAGTTCCACATCAGCATGGGAAAGAAAAAGAAAAACCATGGACACATGAAAAAAAATACCTCCTATGCAAAGACCATGGTGTCATAAAAAACTAAAAAAAGGCACTGACCCTATTCAGAGTTGTCGGCATCAGAGAAATGACCGATTGCTCCTTGTCCTTGATGAAATTGGAGGGATCATCACCACGTCATCATCAAAGCTCCCATATGGTACTAGAGAATGGAGGTACTGGCCATAGTTTGAGTCAGTACCAGCTTCAACATTCGAAGGAGTATTGGAAAGAACAATAGGAGAATTGTGTTTGCCCAGATAGGCCCTATGAATTTTCTCTTTTTTCCTAGCCTTCTTCACTGGCTGCGCTATTTCCTTTCCTTTGAACTCGACCACTTCTCTTGGAAGGGTTCTATTTTTCAAACGGTAAGTACTCTGCACAATTTATTTCTTCTTATAACCTCTATCCCTCCTTTAACCCTTTGAAACCTCAGGAGAAGCCTAGGCTTCATGCTCAGTTATATCCTCGCATTTCTCGCTCCTGTCAGACTGCCTCTGGCTCGCTCAGGCTCGGGCCTCTGGCTAAGCAATCTCAGCTGGCCTGCCGGTCAGCAGGCTGAGCGGGTGAGCTGGCCTGCACAAAGGCAGAAAATTTAGCTCGAGACAAATGGCAACCGCCAGCTCACGCCCATCGACCGAAAGTCGGTCAGCCGAGTGCGTTAAAATATCAGCGTTAACAGTCTGGGAGACAATCATCTAATCCATCAGCCCTGTGTGTGTAGGCGGCAATCTGCTCAATCGTGGCCTGCGCCAGTGGTCGCGTGGTGGCATCTCAGCCCGGTACCGTGTAATCGATCATGAAAAATCTGCTGGTATCGCCGTCGTCACCTCAGCGCGGTACGATCAATCAAAAGTAGCCCATCAATCATTTTGATGATCATCATTTTAGAAACTTTCGTAATCGTCTTACCGCACAGCATCAATCCGTCCATCGGTCGCCGATCATCTATCTCTGCCAGTCATCAGTCGCCAGGCCTCGCCGATCAGGCAGTGGAGATGTGGTGGGCGGAATTTAGACATGTGCCATAAAACCCGTGCAAAAGGCATTTGATCGCAGGATCTCCATGTGGTGAAAAAAAAACCTTTTTTTAGAATACCATTGCTTGTCGCTAATTCAAAACTCAAGTTGTGAGCGATAAAACATAAATTTGTCACTCATTGCTAATTCTCCTCATACATTTTGTGAGAAATTAGCGATGATTGGATTTACAAAGTTTATAATGTGCATCACATATCGCTAATCCGGAACTTAGCATTTAAAACATATCTATGATCACTCGATGTACATGATATCATATCATATCACTCATCACTTAGAATCCTAAACTTATCATTTTATTATCATCCACGATGAGTGATAAGAACACAAAAACATAAGACCGGTGCATCACTTATCGCTATAACAAATTTTAAAACTTGAAAACCATTCGTGATGAGTGATTCCACAATAATACAAAGGACACCACTCATCGTACATTTGATCAAGGAGTTCTAGCAGAAATTTGCAATGAATGATAGCATCCAAATATCACTTCATCGCCTGTTACTGATTCAAAACATGCACTCTTGAATAAATCAGTGATGAGTGATATAGTTATGAGGGCCATCGGGACTTAAGTGGAAACTTTGAGCACGTGCACTTAAGTTGTTCTAACGAGGGGGGATCCCCTGTGATTATATTCAAATAATAAGCTCAAGACTTTTGAATCATGAAATACAAAGGATGGAAAGGTCAAAAGATCCTTTATTTAACCTTATAAGAAAAGGGAAATTCAGACCTAGGCAAGAGAGAGGCCAATCACCTGATGACAATTGATAGAAATGAAAGTTTTATATGACTGAAAATAGGCACCATGTAGTTAACAAAAAAATACAATGTTACAAGCAACTAAAAGGAACAAAACACTAAACCCCCATATAAGAACCCTACATCATATGTAACAAAGGTCTTTAGAAAAAATAAAATTTTGTAGGGCTTAATATGAGCACTTTAGATTCTACAAAATTTGAAAGTGCCATCAGTGGCTCTTTCTGGGGACGTATGTTCCTTAGTGAATAAAGTGAGAATTCAAATCCCTTAGAGAAGCAAACCAGGTGCCTTATCCATTGGGAAATAGAGTCAAAAGGTCACCTCTCCCCTCCAACTACTTTTGGTTTGACCAGTCAAACCATCTCTGATGGCCAAAGGCCACCAAAACTGTAGGTCTCTTCTTACCTTTGTCATTAACAAAGTTCTCATCACAGCTCACTGAATCTAATCTGAAAACATCACTGCAATATACCTGATTAAACATGTGAGCATCTCTTAACAACTTAACATATACAATATTATCAACAAATTCACAACTACCATGCATCTGAGAACTATGCATACCCTTAAAATACTAATTTTCATGTGGCAACAACTCATAATTTTTATCATTCAAAACATTATCAAGTTCAAAACAACCCTCTTTAATGTTTTTCCCCTCACCACATTGTAAGAAGAGGGTATGTGCAGGATCATGATGGGTATTTGTAGGGTATGTGGTTGATGACTTTTTTTTCACCCAAAATTGATGAAATGAAAAGGGGTTTTAAAGGAGATTCTCAGCTTTCCACCAATATAAATTATGCTTTACTTTGAATTTAATAAATAATTATTATTCATTTTCTATTTGAATTACGACTAAATTCCTTATTGATAGGATGATTGAAAAACATCTATAGCATTCAAACGGTATCACATTTTTGGAATCCAAAAAATGCATCACATTCTATACTTCACATACTATAGGATTAAAAAAAAATAAATTGAATTTCATGAAGCTGACCAAGTTAAGTCCGAACATAGGAGTTTATATTTTTTAAAATTTGTAATAAAAATTTATAATTAATTATTTACTTTGAAAAATTACAAAAATGCATCACATACGAACATGAGATCTCTACTTATGGCTAAAATCTTATAAAAATATCATTTTATCGTGATTAGGGTGGTTAGATAGACACTACTTATTTTTTCTTTTAGAAATTTAAGTACTACTGCATTGAAATTTCAAATTTTCACTGATAATTTTTTTAAAAAAAAAAACCTAGTGGTTAGAAACTACATTCGATTTACTGATTCTATTCTTACATATTTTTGAAATAATATAGATAACTTATTCAAATTTTTACGTCAAGTTTCCTAACTCTATTTTTTCTGAATTTTTTGCCACTTAAGGGCCTATTTTTTCCATGATGATCCTACACATACCCAAGATTTCATCCAGCTGAAAAACCTAGCACTCATATTTTTCCACATAGCTAGTACTATCAAGTTCAATCCACTTATTAGTCTGCATGTTAAAAGTGAAACAATTATAAGAACTAATCAAAATATTATTCACATCATGCAAACTATCTCCAAGTGTATATAAAGAGATACACTCATACTTTGGCACACACTATAATTGTGCCTCAACATGCTGGTGTAAAGAATCATCAAGAATCACTAACCTATCGTCATCCTTACTTTTATACCTTCTGAACGTAACATGTTAACATCTTCAACAGTCATAGCTTGTTCAAAAGTGAGCAATTCTAGTTCAAAAAGATAATCTTTCTTTTCTTCAGAATCAACCATCATATCCATATGAAAAGATTCATAACTAGGCTCATCTAAAACAAAAAATAGATACTTATCCAAATCTACATTAAATTTTTCAAATTTTGGCTTATCAAATACACAAACTTCATGGTCATATGTTGTTTCTAACTCGTCAAAACAAAATTTTGAAATTACATTAGCCTGCACACTTTCATGCTCATCATACAATACATCATCAAATGGTTGTTTGTCAATACCCACATTATCACCATGCTAACCAACTAGTTCATAACTGGAAGGAGAATTAGATACCCATGCATCATATTTTGTACAGTAAAGGCTATCATCATTGTCAAAGTCTATGTGAACAACACATAACAATTGAGGGTTGCTTACATGTTCATACTTCTGATATTCAGTGGTCAATAGATTTTAAATTTGCTTACTACTTAATAGTTCATTATTCTAATCCATTCCTTCAACCACTTTCTCTTCTTGACTTCTACTAGAACTGCATGCATCACCAAGTTGTAAATCAGGGTATATGACGAGGGAGCAAACCCAAGACTCACAATAACACTCACAAAATAGAGAATAAGATTTTATTTAAAAATATGGAACTCTTACATGCAAAGGATCTCAAATCCTTGAGCTCTGAGATACATGCAAATTACAGACTTACAGAAATTACCCAGATTCCCCTTTCACATCATGCAAACTTCTCTCCCCAGAAGTTCCCCAAAAATTAAAAAACTAACCCATAAATAGCCCCTTTTTGGCTTGGAGCCAAAAACAACATTCGAGTTATGAGTTTTGGCGGTTTGGCGCCAAAAATTACAATTTGAAATTCAAATTTAAATTCACATTCGAAATTAGCACATTTCTAAAATATGCACCAGCTTCTGGGAGCCATAACTTTTAATCCGACTGTCAGATCTTCAATGATAATACCTTTTCGGAAATCTCTCGAGAAGACAATTTTCCACAAAGTAGGGCCCATGGCATCTACTTTGGTGTTTCTGCAAATTTTCAGGCCCATCCGGGACCATTTATTGCCTCAAACTGAACTCGAAAGGTTTTTCAAGGAAAAAAGCAGAAACTGAAACTTGAATAACTTTCAAACCGTGAATGATCTTGACCTGATTGTTTTGCCAAAGTGTTTATTTTTCTGTCTTGAACCTTCCATAAATTTCTGTCTTCCCACGCCTTCAAATTCACACTTGCTAAAAATAGCAGTTGAGTAGAGAAAGCAGAAAAATAGTTCTGAAAGTTGGAAACTATTATTCGATGAAAAGGGTATCCAGAAATGCAAAAAACATCAACAACAGGAACAAAATGGAAATCATCTTTTTGGGTGATGTAAGATTTCCCTCACACCACTGGATGCTCCTGTATCAGTATATCATGACATCACCATCAAAAAACTCAATGGACTGATCACAAACTAGGATCTCCCAATCATAGGAAATTGAATTGCCAATAACCTTTTCAAAAGCATAGTTACAGTCTATCTTAGAGGACATGCTATCCATTTGTTCATTCTTTATTACTTCTGGGTTATTATGACAACAATCTACATCTTTCTTCATTTCAACATGGGATTGGGTGTCATTATTGAGTTGGTTACTTACATCTTCTTGAAAGTAGAGACAAACATTTTCACTATTATGAGCATCAATGGTAAACATTGTAGCACTCTTAACTTCTTCCTTCTCAAGTATGCACTTGTCTGTATCTGAAACTAAAGACATATGATAATTCATATCCACACAACTACTAGTTTCGTCAACACGTTTATCCACAATTGAAGACAACAAAACTTGCACATATTCATTCCTCATTTTCTCCATATTATCTAAACATGTGTAATCCATTTTCATATTCAAAATTTTAAAATCCTTTAATAGTGCACTAGATCCCTCCTCAAAATCTTCAAAATAGAAATGAATGCAATTTGATGTACTAGGTCTAAAACTTTCAGGGATTAGTGAAAGAGAAACAACAAATCTATGATTGAAAGAAATGCTTGACTCTTCACCTTGTTTTTTAATTTGCTTTAACTTTGTGACAAGGTTAGAAGGTTCTTTTTCAAATTCTTCTCTATAAGCATCCATTATTTTATTCTAGCAAGAAAAGGAATTCTCAGGAAAACTTAAGTACTAGTCCCTAACTCTAGCTTCAAGAGATCTGACAAAAAATCTCATCCACATATCCTAATCTCCAAATGAATGTTTCACCATGAAGCTATAAAAACTTTGGACATGTGCATCTCCTTCACACACATTGTATCCTATGAATATTTTTCTTCATTTGATGAGGTGAGTTTCTTGTGATAACGCATCTATGATATCTTGATACTAAAATTAATCTAAGTATGCATAATCATCTTCAAATATATTTATATCATGAGTCTAGTGCAAGCGAATAAAACATAATAGTGCATTCTTAAATATCATGAGTGTAGTATCATGATATTTAGTATATAAGAATTTCAATACTCTATTTAGCTATTATTAAATATAATTTCTAGTTTAAGAAAATAAAAATAATAATTAATTCCATACATTTGAGACACATGAATGTATAATTAGTAGAATCAAATGCCTAGCCAAAATAATGGATCCATATTTATGGAAGCAACCTAGACTTGTAGATTGATCCCCCCCAAAAACGGGATAGCTAAAGCTTAACTTTGATGGCTCAACCAAACCTAACCCGGGTAGGGTGAGTGACACCGGGGTCATTTGTGATCATAAGGGTAAATTTATTTTTTCAATTGATTATGTGGTGAACTTTCTGGTGAAATTCTCCAACTTTACTGAGGTGGCAATGAATTTTCATGGAATTCTAATTTCCATACAAGCTAGGCTTTCCAATTTGGTCATTGGGGGAGATTCTAGAAATGCTATTCTCATGTTGATGGGGAAGGCTAATCACATGTTTAGAAACAACAATAAGGTTACTGATGCACTTGCTAACATTGGTGCATTCACCCCAAATTTAGTTATGTGGGATAATATTTTCCATATCCCTAGGCAAGTGTGCAAATTAATTCATCATGATGCCAAAGCGTTATCAAATTCAAATCAAGTTGGATCTGCTATTAACTCCCTTTGATATTTGCAACACTTTTCACTTATGGAAAATTAACCTCTTTAAGAAGCCTTTTCATAAACACATTTACTTGTGGCTCTAGTATTTGTCTTATCATTTCTACAATCTATGTTTTCTTGCTTTGGAGTTTATGAATTTTTCCATGGGGGGTGAGTTGGTTTAGGAAGAACCCACTAATTGTGAGACATGGAAACATGACAAGTTTGGCCCATTATTCAATGGGGCAAGTTGGCCTCATATGTGGAAATCATGCAAGGGTATGACCCCAAGCATTTTTTGGAGCTTGCTACCTCTTGGGAAAATGACACTCTCACTGTTGGTGGGTACTCCTTGACTATGACTACTAAGCTTATTGCTGAGGTGATGGGGATTTCTTTGGAGGGTGTGTGCATTCCCTGTAAGTTGAAGGGCCATTATTAGAAAGACATGGACCACTTTTTAAAAGAGGGTGAAAAGATGATTAGACTCTAGAATGGCTTCAATCAAGCTGAACTTCTTGGTGGTTGAAGGTTCTAGAAGTCTTGATGAGGCATGCAATTCTTGAGGGTTGGTTCTATCACTTTCATGCTCATTTTTTTTCGATGCTTAACCATCTCTATTATAATTTAAAGATAAACTTTTCCTTTTAGGTTTTTCCCTCTCTTGAATAATTTTTCAAAAAAATTTAGGGTAAAAGTAGGAATTTACCTACTCACCAGGGCCTTATCTTCCATCTCTATCATTACCAAGCCACTTTTTTACCCTCCCCTACCATCGTTAAAAATAATACCTTGGTCATTTGTGACCCCACCAAATCCCCTACGGAACCTAGTCCATCCATTACCCTAGATGAAACGCCCCCACTACTCGTCATATTACTCGTGCCTATGGTAAATTGCTTGCTAATGAGGAAACCCCTCCTGACCCCATTAAATGTGTTCCCTTATCGAATCCTACTCCTATTTCTACTTTTGGATCAAATAATTTTGATAACTTGGATGATGACTCATGGAATCCCACCCCTGTCAATTCTCCTATGCAGTCCCCTATTCATGTGAAGGGTTCTGATGTACCCAACACCCCCTATCATTAACCCTAACCTTCAAAATTCTCCTAATTTCTGCATTAACTTGGAGGGGACCCATGATGGGTTTTTAAATTCATGCATCTGAGAACCCCTTCACAAAAAAATGAATGAAATTTCAAAGATGATTAATTTCTAGAATGACATCCTCAAGTGGCTTCTAGGTTAGCTTTTTACTGTCAAAGAAAGAATCCAAATTTTGGAAAAACAAGGTATTGCAACAACATGTCTCATGGTTAGGGGAGGTGGAGGACAATGGCCATTCAGATATGGTAGCCTCCATGGCTAAGTCATTTGAGCATTGGGCCAATTGGGACATGGAGCTGGAAGAGTTGACTATTGTCATTGGCATGAAGGAGGATAAAAAGCATTTACAAATGCATTTTGATGCTATTCATGAGAACCAAGGAAAAACACATAGTTCCTCCAGGTTATTACTGATTATAACAAGGAGACCATGAAAAAAACCACTCTCACCATTCAGATCCTTTAGTAAGAGATAAGGAAAAGCCATGAAAAATGGGTGGCTAAGGAAGGTTACGATGATAGTCACACACATAAGAAAGGTAAGGCGGTGGATAGCTCGGTGTTGGATGCCACAATAGATACTTAGGCTATTTAGAAAGGTCCCTTTTCTTTCAAGGAGAAGCTCTACTTCTTGGCTCAAGATTGGAAGACTATTAGTTGTCTCAAGTTGTTGGGAGACTTGTAGGTGTTTTGTGGTCCCGTGCTAGTCTTTGGTCTATGTGTTGTCTTTATTTCTTTTTGTTGGTTAGACTATTTAAGTTTAAGTTTTTGCTTTAGTTTGCTAGGGGCTTCACTTCTCATGAGCCCTCATTCACCTTAATGGCTATTTTGTAATGGGTATTGGCCCTTCTAGTCTTAATCTAATCAAAACCTATAGTTTTATACTTGTTATAGCATAATGTAGATAAAATATTATGATATCAAGGTAAGGTATATATATAAGAGGATCCATTTTTAGTCCCAATATAGTTAAATTAAATAATTTATCTCAAATTTCTTTGTCATTGAGCCTAGAGATTTTAGTACCTTTTATTTATCATATTTATCTCTCAATTTAGCAAATACTATTTCTATATTTATAATTTTTTCAATTGGTTACTAAGCAATATACTTGGTTTTGAAGTGTTCCATTTTTTCAACTATGTTCCCTAGATTTTTTAGCCTTTTCAGATTTAGGGTTTTATAATTCTTTATTTTATTGCACAAACCCTAGGTCTAATGTGCAAAGTGTTGAATGCACAAGACAACTGGGAGGGTGGGTGAATTAGTTGTACATTAAAACATCAAAACCATCATAAAAATTTAGATTGACATTAATCCTTAAACCCTTAACAATCATTAAATCCTTATCATGCATTAGTAGAATACAAACATGAGAAGTAGTAATGCAAAAACATCCATACACATGAGAACTTCAAATTTATGTTGAAAACTAATGAGGGAGGCACTGCCTGAAACCCACACAAAACACAACAATATATAGCAACACAAAATATGCAAGATAGAAAATAACCCAATTATTTTTAGAAAATGACATTACAGATTCAAAAATTACAATGCTACAACCTCATGGGATTGATTCATTACAACAAAACCAATTTTGAATGAAAATGCATTATTTTGAGCCACAATCTACACTAATGGAGCCACCTTCTACAACCTCCACTTAACCCTTTTATTTTACTGAATAACTACCCTAGAATTTTCTAGAAAGTGTAAATTTCCCTTTTGTTTTGGTCCCAAAAGTCCCACCATTTGATTTCTTGCCTAGGAAGATATTTTAATGAAATTCAATTTTTAGTGTGAAAACTTCATAGGGCCATAAATTTTGATCTGGGTGTCTGATTTGTTATTATAATACATCATTGGAAATCTATCGAAGAGATCTACAATGCTAAAACATCATAGATTGTTTTTCCCACTTTTTGAGCTATTTTGAGGAATCTAAGGTTTTTAAATTTGAATTTGAAGTTGCATTGGAGAAATTTCTTAGAACATAAACTTTAATATCTCCTAAACCATACAGGGTATTGATATGATTCTTCCTCCATTAAAAATATTTTCTAGTACCCCTCCTTGGGGTAAAATTTTAGGTCCATACAAGCCCATTTAGTCCAGTTTAATAAAAATCTAGTAAGTGACCATTTTTCACCTTTTTTGACTTCTTACTATCTTACAACCCTTAAGTTCCATCATGAGACTCAAAACAACTAAATAAAATAAGGAATCTTTTTTGGGTGATCTGTGATTGCTCCTACACCACTGGATGCTCCTGCATTAGACACCTAGGGTAATTTGAAAAGTAACCCTTGATCAATTCCACAAAAGGATATAAAAGTCATGGAAAATCCTAACCTGAGAATTGGACATTCCAGCAGGTGAATAACATCTTCTTATGGTCGTTCATTTACATTGTCAAACTAGGGAATGTATACTTAAAATGGAGCGGCACTGTATGTGCACTAAGAACCAGTTTCAGTCATAATTTACCAGAAATAAATGCCTGAAAGGAATTCTACTTATGCTGTAGGAATGTAATGTAAAGTCTTCTTAACTTAAACATAACTTAATCAAAGTAGAAATCATGAAAACTATTACTAAGAAACAAACTATGAACTGGCCTTATGCTGTAGGAACAAACACATGGAT